>SJYC01092659.1:0-10906 GCA_006408675.1 Madoqua kirkii | reverse complement strand
TGAAAATCCTTTCACCAATGTTCCTCTTAAGATCTACTCAGTCGTGAGATAGTGACAAAGTTACATTTTTGCATAGCAAGGACACAGTGATTTATAACAAAGTACAGTGATCTATTACAAGAGAGAAAATTCATTAACTCAGAAAGTCTAATATTGCTAACATCAAAAACTACTATATTTCCTTTTCTACATTCCAAATACATTGATTTAATACATTCCCAGGTACCTAAAGGATATGGAGGCCTGGCGGCGATCATTGACTCAACAACAAGAAAAAGTCCTATGTTAATTAAGATTCTCAGAATACTCCAAAACTCTGTGCCATTTATGGTTGAGAGGTAGTAAACAATCACGTGTCCACAGAGAGGTTTAACCTGAGACGCTCTTGTCCCACCTAGGGCAGGGAATTAGCGGCGATTATTGACACAACAAATGAAACCCTTTATCAATATAATTCCCATCCAACCCACTATACCAATAATTTCTAACCTTCCACAAGAATTTGCCTTTAGTAAGTCAAAACATCTCATGCCTCTCAAGGTTGGAAGGCTGTTATGGCAGGAGGAACCTACACAGACAGGCTAGATAACCTTCAGAGAGTCCAGTAAGTTGAAACACTCTAGTCATGCCCAGGAACTTTTACTGCCTTGGAGCTGCACGTTTACTCCTTCTCGGAGAGAAACGGTTATGGGGGAGAGCACCCCGTAGGTGAGAGTACAGGACAGACTCTGGTTTTGGGGTTAGATGCTCGGGAGCAAGGGAATTTCCTGAGACTTGGTCACGCCTTTGCGTATGCTGAAGCCCCCTTTCCTCATGACCTTTGCCATGGGTGGAGTTCCTCATGCTGGCCCCCAACACTATATGTCTGTTCCTTCATTTGAGTCTTACAATTGTTCTGTCACAAACGTTTTGTAGTCTTCATTAAAAAATAGTTATATATATTTTGTTAGATATATTCCTAACCATTACAACTTTCATGATTCAGTTCAGTTCAGTTCAGTCGCTCAGTCGTGTCAGACTATTTGCAACCCCATGAATCGCAGCACACCACACCTCCCTATGCATCACCAACTCCAGAAGTTTACTAAAACTCATGCCCATTGAGTCGTTGATGCCATCCAGCCATCTCATCCTCTGTCGTCCCCTTCTCCTCCAGCCCCTAATCCCTAACAGCATCAGAGTCTTTTCCAATAAGTTACTCTTTGCATGATGCGACCAAAGTATTGGAGTTTCACCTTGAGCATCAGTCCTTCCAATGAACACCCAAGATTGATCTCTTTTAGAATGGCCTAGTTGGATCTTGCTGCAGGCCAAGGGACTCTCAAGAGAGTCTTCTCCAAAACCACAGTTCAAAAGCATCAATTTTTCAGTGCTCAGCTTTCTTCACAGTCCAACTCTCACATACATACATGCCCACTGGAAAAAACCATAGCCTTGACTAGACAAACCTTTGTTGGCAAAGTAATGTCTCTACTTCTGAATATGCTACCTAGGTTGGTCATAACTTTCCTTCCAAGGAGTAAGCATCTTTTAATTTCATGGCTGAAGTCACTACCTGCTGTGATTTTGAGCCCCTAAAAAATAAAGTCTGACACTGTTTCCACTGTTTCCCATCTATTTTTCATGAAGTGATGAGACGAGATGTCATGACCTTAGTTGTCTGAATGTTGAGCTTTAAGCCAACATTTTTACTCTCCTTGTTCCCTTTTATCAATAGGTTTGTTTTTTTTTTTACCACCTCTTCACTTTCTGCCATAAGGGTGGTGTTATCTGTATATCTGAGGTTATTGATATTTCTCCTGGAAGTATTGATTCTAGCGTGTGCTTCTTCCACCCAGCATTTCTCATGATGTATGCTGCACATAAGTTAAATAAGCAGGGTGACAATATACAGCCTTGACGTACTCCTTTTCCTATTTGGAACCAGTCTGTTGTTCCATGTCCAATTCTAACTGTTTCTTCCTGACCTGCATATAGGTTTCTCAAGAGGCAGGTCAGATGGTCTAGTATTCCCATCTCTTTCTAAATATTCCAAGTTTATTGTGATTCACACAGTCAAAGGTTCTGGCATAGTCAATAAAGCAGAAATAGATGTTTTTCTGGAAATCTTTTGAAAAAGATTGAAAACTTTCAATGATCCAGAGAATGTTGGCAGTTTGATCTCTGGTCCTCTGCCTTTGCTAAAACCAGCTTGAACATCTGGAAGTTCACAGTTTATGTATTGCTGACACCTGGCTTGGAGAATTTTGAGCATTACTTTACTAGCACATGAGATGAGATTAATTGTGTGATAGTTTGAGCGTTATTTGGCATTGCCTTTCTTTGGGATTGGAATGAAAACTGACCTTTTCCAGTGGTGGCCACTGTGGAGTTTTCCAAATTTGCTGGCCTATTGAGTGCAGCACTTTTATAGCTTCATCTTTTAGGATTCAAATGAGCTCAACTGGAATTCCATCCCCTCCACTAGCTTTATTTGTACTGATGCTTTCTAAGGCCCACTTGATTTCAAATTCCAGGATGGTTGGCTCTAGGTTAGTGATCATACCATCGTGATTATCTTGGTTGTGAAAATCTGTTTTGTAGAGTTCTTCTGTGTATTCTTGTTGCCTCTGCTTAATATCTTCTGCTTCTCTTAGGTCCATATCATTTCGAGTTCATCTTTGCATGAAATGTTTTCTTTGTATCTCTAATTTTCTTGAAGAGATTCCTATTTTTTCCCATTCTGCTTTCTTCCTCTATTTCTTTGCATTGATTGCTGAGGAAGGCTTTCTTATCTCTCCTTGCTATTCTTTGAAATTCTGCATTCAGATGTTTATATCTTTCCTTTTCTCATTTGCTTTTTTCTTCCCTTCTTTTCACAGCTATTTGTAAGGCCTCCTCAGACAGCCATTTTGCTTTCTTGCATTTCTTTTTGTTGGGGATGGTTTTGATCCCTGTCTCCTATGCAATGTCACAAACCTCTGTCCATCATTCATCAGGTACTCTGTATATCAGGTTTGGACCTTTAAATCTATTTCTCACTTCCACTGTATAATTATAAGGGATCTGATTTAGGTCCTACTACAATGGTCTAGTGGTTTTCCTCACTTTCTTCAATTTAAATCTGAATATGATAATAAGGAGTTCATTATCTGAGCCACAGTCAGCTCCCAGTCTTGTTTGTGCTGATTGTATAGAGCTTCTCTATCTTTAGCTGCAAAGAATATAATCAATCTGATTTCATTGTTGACCATCTGGTGATGTCCATGTTTAGAGTCTTCTCTTGTGTTGTTGGAAGCAGATGTTTGTTATGGCCAGTGTGTTCTCTTCGCAAAGCTCTATTAGCCTTTTACTTGCTTCATTCCATAATCCAAGGCCAAATTTGCCTATTACTCCAGGTGTTTCTTGACTTCCTACTTTTGCATTCCAGTCCCTTATAATGAAAAGGACATCTTTTTTTTAGTGTTAGTTCTAAAAGGTCTTGTAGGTCTTCAAAAACTGTTCAACTTCAGCCTCTTCAGCATTACTGGATGGGGCATAGGCTTGGATTATCATGATATTGAATGGTTTGCCTTGGAAATGAACAGAGATCATTCTGTAGTTTTTGAGATCATATCCAGGTACTGCATTTTAGACTGTTTTCTTGACCATAATGGCTACTCCATTTCTCCTAAGGAATTCTTGCCCACAGTAGCAGATATAACGATTATCTGAGTTAAATTCAGCCATTCTAATCCATTTTAGTTCGCTGATTCCTAGAGTGTCAACATTAACTCTTGCCATCCCCTGTTTGACCACTTCCAATTTGCCTTGATTCATGGACCTGACGGCCCAGGTTCCTATGCAATATTTCTCTTTACAACATTGGACCTTGCTTCTATCTCTTGTCACATCCACAACTGAGTATTGTTTTTGCTTTGCTCCATCCCTCCATTCTTTCTGTAGTTATAGTTTCAGTGTGTCTGCCCTCTGATGCCCTCTCACAACACCTACCATCTTTCTTGGATTTCTCTTACCTTAAAAGTGGGATATCTCCTCATGGCCGCCCCTCCTTACCTTCAACACAGAGTAGCTCCTCTTGGTCCTCCCGTGCCCACACAGTCACCCCTCCTTGGATATGGGGTATCTCCTCTTAACCATAGCCCATGATCTCAGGTGTGGGATAGCTCCTCTATGCCACCACCCCTGACCTTGGATATGGGGTAGCTTCTCTCAGCTGCATGTAACTTTCATGCTATGTATGATTAAAATTCTACCTTAAGTTTATCATTGGTATGCAGAGGCACAATTTGTTTGTAGTTATTGATTATTTATCTGCTAATGCATGAAACATAGGAGATGTGGGCTCAGTCTCCGGGTGGGGAAGTTCCTCTGGTGGAAGCATGGCAAACTGTTCCATTATTCTTGCCTGGAGAACCCCATGGACAGAGGAACCCAAGTGTACATAGGGTTACACAGAGTGAGACACCACTGAAGTGGTTTAGCATGCATGCATTCAAGAGTATAGCTAAATTCACTTTTTTTCTACAACTTAGTTTCCTTTGTTCTCATTCAATCTATTTTGACAATTAATATGAGTGTTCTGGATCAGAAACATGTCATTTTCTACTTATAGCATATTTTACTGTCAATTATTCATTCCTATTTCCCCTCAAATGTTGACCTGGTGTAAATCAGTTCAGCTGTGCATGTTCAGGTTTGGTATGCTAAAAAGATGATGCTGTGAAAGGGCTGCACTCAATGTGCCAGCAAATCTGGAAAACTTAGCAGTAACCATAAGAATGGAAAAGGTGAATTTCCATTCCAATTACCAAGAAAGGCAATGCCAAAGAATATTCACACTACTGCACAATTGCACTCATCTCACACACTGGCAAAGAGTAATGCTCGTAATTCTCCAAGACAGGCTTCAACAGTATGTGAATCATGAACTTCCAAATGTTCATGTTGGATTTAGAAGAGGCAGGGAACAGGAGATCAAATTACCAACATCAACTGCATCATTGAAAAGCAAGAGAGTTCCAGAAAAACATATACTTTTGCTTTGGTGACTTCACCAAAGCCTTTGACTGTGTGGTTCACAGGAAACTGTTGAAAATTCTTCAAGAGATGGGATTATCAGACCACCTGACCTGCCTCCTGATAAATCTGAATGCAGGTCAAGAAACAACACTTAAAATTGGACATGAAACAACAGACCATCTCCAAATTGGGAAAAGAGTTGGTCAAGGCTATATATTGTCACCCTGCTTATTTAATTTATATGCAGAGTACATTTTGTGAAATTTCAGGCTGTAAACACAAGCTGGAATCAATATTGCAGGGGAGAAATATCAATAACCTCAGATACACCGATGGCACCACCCTTATGATAGAAGCAAAGAATAACTAAAGAGCCTCATTATGAAAGTGAAAGTGGAGTGTGAAAACTGGCTTAAAACCTGAACATTCAGAAATCTATGATCGTGGCATCTGGCTCCATCATTTCATAGCAAATAGGTGGGGAAACAATGGAAACAGTGACAGACTTTATTTTCAGTTCAGTTCAGTCACTCAGTTGTGTCTGACTCTTTGCGACCCCATGAATCGCAGCACGCCAGGCCTCCCTGTTCATTACCATCTCCCGGAGTTCACTCAGACTCACATCCATCGAGTCAGTGATGCAATCCAGCCATCTTATCCTCAGTCGTCCCCTTCTCCTCCTGCCCCAATCCCTCCCAGCACCAGAGTCTTTTCCAATGAGTCAACTCTTCACATGAGGTGACCAAAGTACTGGAGTTTCAGCTTTAGAGGCTCCAAAATTATTGCGGATAGTGATTGCAGCCATGAGATTAAAAGATGCTTGCTCCTTGGAAGAAAAGTTATGAACAACCTAGACAGAATATTCAAAAGCAGAGACATTACTTTGCCAATAAAGGTCCATCTAGTCAAAGCTATAGTTTTTCCAGTAGTAATGTATGGATGTGAGATTCGGACTATATCTCTCTCAGAAAGCTGAGCACCAAAGAATTGATGATTTTGAATTGTGGTGTTGGAGAAGACTCTTGAGAGTCCCTTGGTCAGCAAGGAAATCCAACCAGTCGATCCTAAAGGAATTCAGTCCTGAATATTCATTGGAAAGGTTATTACTGAAGCTGAAACTCCAATACTTTTCACATGATGCAAAGAATCAACTCATTTGAAAAGACCCTGATGCTAGCAAAGATTTAAGGTGGGAGGAGAACAAGACTATAGAAAATGAGATGGTTGGATGGCATCATCAACACGATGAACATGAGTTTGAGTAGGCTCCTTCATTTGGTCATGGACTGGAAAGCCTGGCATACTGCAGTCCATGTGGTCACAAAGAATCAGACACAATTGAGTGACTAAAATGAATGTTGTATGGGAGAGGAATCTCAGTAGTATGAAAGCTGAAGCTCATAATTCTGAATATATGAGAGCTTGTACAGCTACACCTTCTCCCTTCAAGAGAAAAGGAGAAAGAGGGAGAGGCCAAGAAAGAGTGAGCTTGCAAGGTATCATGGTCACTCATCTTTCGAAGATCTATAGAGTCTTTCTAGGAATAGGAAAGAAAGAACACACACACACACACACACACACACACACACACACACACACACACAAAAGCTTTAATCAATCACCCTTTGAAATGTAAATAAATGGCTCCAGGGGAGATTAACCTGTAAATTTTTCTGACTTTATTCACTGTCTCTATTCCCCAAGGTTTATTTTCCCATTTAAGTATCCTTTAAGCCATGTAGTCAGTAATTTTGCTCTGAAGGATCTGCCCATGAGAAGACTCGGAAGAATTTACATTGAACCTCAAGAGGTATAGCTATAGATTTGCTTTTAGATTTTCTTTTTACACAGGGTTTTATTTCTTCTATTCCAATCCAACATTTAAAAAGGATTATCTTCCCTTATTGCACTGCCTTAGACTTCTAGTAATACTTAATAGAGGGAGCATAATTTTCTCATTTATCATCTGAGAAAAGTGTTTAATATTTCACCATATAGTATGATGTTTGCTATAAGACTTTAAGAGTTACTTTTCATATGTTTTCGTGAGGTACTTTTTATTTCTCATTTGTTAAGGATTTATATATCACAAATGAGAGGTGTGTGTGTGCTAAGTCTCTTCAGTCATGTCTGATGTTTGCAACCCTATGTACTGTAGATTGCCAGGTTCCTCTGTTCATTAGATTCCCCAGGCAAGGATACTGGAGTGAGTTGCCATGCTGTGATTCAGGAGATCCTCCAGACCCATGAACTGAACCTGCATCTTCCAAGGTTCCTGAACTATAGGGAGATTCTATACAGCTGAGCCACAAAGGAAGGCCCAAATGAGTGGTAAATTTTGTTAAATTAAGTATCTTTTTTGGACTTCCTTAGTGTTCCAGTGGTAAATAATCCAGAGGCCAATGCATGGGACACAAGTTTTATCCCTGGTCCAGAAAGATTCAACATGCCATGGGGCATCTAAGGCTATGCACGCTAATTTCTGAGCCAATGTTATAGAGCCTGTGCTCTGCAAAAGAAACAATGTAATGAGAAACCCATGCACCACAACTAGAGAGTAGACCTTGCTTGCCACAATTAGAGAAAACCAAAGTGCAACAGTAAAGACTAAGCACAGCCAAAGTAAATAAAGAAATATAATGAATAAATTTTAAAAAAATCAAATATTTTTGTCTTCATCTTTAAATTCATAGTTTCCAAATTTATTTGAAAATATATTAATTCATATTGTCTGTTAATATTTGAATGTTAACTACACTTGAATTTCTACAATAAATCCCCCTTGGTCAACATTATTTTATATATTGCCAGATTTAATGAGTTTATATTTTCTTTAGGATATTTATATGCAATCAATTAGAAACTCTAATTTTCTTATGACAGTTTTATGTTTATTATTATTATTATTATTATTATTATTCAAGGCTGTGATGGACTCTGAACAGCATCTGTGAAATGTTTCTTCTGTTAATAGTTTCTGGATGAGTTTGTGTAAGACTGATGCTATTCTCCACTGGAGAAGAGAAGTGCAAATCATCTCAGTATTCTTTCCTTGAGAACTCCATGAACAGTAGGAAATACCAAAAAAACATGACACTGAAAGATGAACTCCCGAAATCTGTAGGTGTCCAATATGCTACTGGAAGCAGTGGAAAAGTTAGCTCCAGAAATAATGAAGAGACAGAGCCAAAGCAAAAATAATGGTGATGGAAGTAAAGTTTGATCCTGCATAGAACAATACTGTGTAGTAACATGGAATGTTAGGCCCATGAATCAACATAAATTGGGAGTGGTAATACAGGAGATAAAAAGAGTGAACATGGAAATTTTAGGAATCAGTGAACTCTAAAGGACCAGAATGGACGAATTTAATTCAGGTGTTTGAGAACTTCCAGATGTTCAAACTGGATTTAGAAAAGGCAGAAGAACTAAATACCAAATTGTCAAAATCCACTGGATTCTAAAGAAATAAGAGAAGTCCAGAAAAAAAAATTATTCTGCTTCACTGACTATGCAAAACCTTTGACTGGTTGTGGATCACAACAAAGTGTGGAGAATTCTTCAAGAGATGGGAATACCAAACCATCTGAACTACTTCCCAAGAATCTGTATACAGGTCAAAAAACAACAGTTTAAACCAAACATAGAGCAATGGGTTAGTTCCAAATTGGAAAAGGAGTATAGATCAAGGCTGTATATTATCATCCTGCTTATTCAAATTACATGCAGAGTACACCCTGCAAAATGCCAGACTGGATGAAACACAAGCTGGAATCAAGACTGCCAGGAGAAATATCAGTAACTTCAGATATGCAGATGATACCACCCTTATGGCAGAAAGTGAAGAGGAACTGAAGAGTCTCTTGATGATAGTGAGAGAGGAGAGTGAAAAGTCCAGCTTAAAACTCAAAATTCAAAAAGTGAATATCATGGCATCCAGTCCCATCAATCCATGGCAGACAGGTGGGGAAACAGTAACTGACTTTATATTTGGGGGCTCCAAAATCACTGCAGATGGGTGACTGCAGTCATAAAATTAAAAGATGCTTGCTCCTTGGAAGAAAAAACTATGACCAATCTAGATAGCATATTAACCACCAGAAACATTATTGAAAAAATCCATCTAGTCAAAGCTATTGCTTTTCCAATAGTCATGTATGAGTGTGAGAGTTGGACTGTGAAGAAGGCTGAGTGCCAAAAAAATTGATGCTTTTAAATTGAGAGTCCTTTGGACTGAAAAGAGGTGAAACCAGTGAATCGTAAAGGAAATCAGTCCTAAATATGCCTTGGAAGGACTGATGCTGAAGCTGGAGCTCCAATACTTTGACCACCTGATGTAAGAAATGACTCCTTAGAAAAGACTCTGATGCTAGGAAAGATTGAAGGCAAGAGGAGAAAGAGACGTCAGCAGATGAGATGGTTGGATGGCATCACCGACTCAAAGGATATGAGTTTGAACAAACTTTTGGGAGTTGTTGGTCGATAGGGAAGCCTGGCATGTTGCAGCTTATAAAGTCTCAAAGATTCAGACACAGCTGAGTAACTAAAGTGAGCTAAACTGATGTTATTCCTCCATAGATATCCAGAAGAAATTACTAGTGAAACTATGAAGATCTAGACAGTTTCTGCTGCTACTCTGATTTTGTTTATTTGAGTTTAAGACTATCACTTTTTTTCAGAATATCTTTGAGATGCAAAATAACATTTCAGTGTTTCTTTTTTACCCATATTATTTAAGGCTGTGCATTTCCTTGACGTTTATCTATATTTGTCCAAGTTTTGATACTTTGCATCTTTAATCATGTTAAAATATTTTCTGATTTTTTAAATAATTTTTAATTACCTGATGGTTGAAAAATTTAGGTATCTTTTCAACATTTTTTCTAATTTAAATATACGATATTTAGAGAGAATATTTGAAGTGATTTCAACTCATAAAATCTGTTGAGGTTTTATATCATTAGTGACTTTGTTATCAGTATATAAGGTGTGGGTTTCTCTGTTTTGTTTTGTTTTTTTCCTTCATTATATTCAGTTCAGTTCAGTTCAGTCACTCAGTCATATCCGCCTCTTTGCGACCCCATGAATCGCAGCATGCCAGGCCTCCCTGTTCATCACTATCTCTCAGAGTTCATTCAGACTCACGTCCATTGAGCCCATGACACCACCCAGCCATCTCATCCTTGGTCGTCCCCTTCTCCTTCTGCCCCCAATCCCTCCCAGCAACAGAGTCTTTTCCAGTGAGAAAACTCTTCGCAAGAGGTGGCCAAAGTACTGGAGTTTCAGGTTTAGCATCATTCCTTCCAAAGAAATCCCAGGGTTGATCTCCTTCAGAATGGACTGGTTGGATTTCCTTGCAGTCCAAGGGACTCTCAAGAGTCTTCAGATGTGTATAAGAGACAGCACACACACACACACACACACACACACACACCCCACTAAAATACAGCTCCCCGAATAAAGCAGAGTTCCTAGTATAATAGTAGAAGATGCCGTAGCATATTATAAAATACGGGAGAGTGCTGGATAGGACAAACTGGTTACAGCGCTCTGGAGGAGTGAAGGCGTTAGGGAGAAGGTAGGGATGATGCTGTGGAAGTGAGCGCTGGAGAGGAGCAACAGGACACGGCTTCCAGCCTGGACCCCAAACGCACAACACGCGAGGAGAAACCGAAGCAAAACACAGAACTACCAGGAATGGAAGCTATCCGTCCACTGAGCTCCCATTGGCCACTCTGGTTACCATAGAAAGGGATGGACAGCAGAGAAAGATGAAGTAGGCCCATCTGCGATGATGCCATTTCCGCATCTAAATTCAGAGCCTGCAGAAGAAAATCTACAAGAGTTTTGATGATCTGATC
Source organism: Madoqua kirkii (assembly GCA_006408675.1). NCBI lineage: Eukaryota > Metazoa > Chordata > Mammalia > Artiodactyla > Bovidae > Madoqua > Madoqua kirkii. The sequence continues at coordinate 44 of SJYC01092659.1, read as the reverse complement.
TGTGTCCTCACTGGTTTGTGTATTTTTTTTTAAAGCAACAAAGA
>SJYC01092655.1:0-15786 GCA_006408675.1 Madoqua kirkii | reverse complement strand
ATACGTACATATTCCAAAGGAAGATTTAAGAAAGACAGAAGAACATAGAGACAGATGGAAGTAAAGAAAAAGAAAAAAAATATAATAATGACAATTATACCAAGGAACATCATAATTACATTTCTGGAAATCTGAGATAAAGAGAAAATCTTAAAGAGGCCTTGTGGGAGGGGAAAAGCATTGCACAAGCAACAACAACAACAAAAAATAATGGACAAAACTGACAGTGGAATGACATCTCTAAATTTCTGAAAGTAAAATATGAACTCATAAACTAGAATTTTATTACTAAATATATAAATTTATTCAGTAATAAGTCAAGATGAAGGCTATGAATGACAAAATGGAAGAAAAAGATAAAAATATATATTGATAAGAAAATGTACTAAAATAAACGTTTTTAAAAAGTTTTCCATATAGAGAAACTAATATCAGATGTAAATAAAGAATTTTGTAGCTAGTTGAAAAACACTGTAATTATAAATATGTGGCCAATTATAAAATGCATTTTAATTACAATAAAATCGCTGAAGAAGTCAACGCCCTTAAGTCAATTTTCTGCAAAGATACACTGAAAATAATGATAAAGGTATACAGATATAGTGATACAGGTTTTTATTTTTATTTTTTACTTTACAATTGTGTATTGATTTTGCCATACATTGACATGAATCCACCACAAGTGTACATGAGTTCCCAACCCTGAATCCCCCTCCCACCACCCTCCCCATATCATCTCTCTGGGTCATCTCACTGCACCAGCCCCAAGCATCCTGTATCCTGTATTGAACCTAGACTAGCGATTTGTTTCTTACATGATAGTATACATGTTTCAATGCCATTCTCCCAAATCATTCCACCCTCTCCCTCTCCCACAGAGCCCAAAAGTCTGTTTTTACATCTGTATCTCTTTTGTTGTCTCGCATATAGGGTTATCATTACCATCTTTCTAAGTGGTGTATATATCTTGTTCTGTCAATGCTATTATAATAATATATTATAGACTGGGTGGCTTATAATAAAAAAAGATGTATTTCAAAAGTTCTGGAGACCAGGAAGTCTAAGACCAAAGTGCAGATAGATTCAGTGTCTGGTGAGAAATCCTGCTTCCTGATACACTGACAGCTATCTTTTCCTCATAACCTCATGTGATGTAAGAGGCAGAGAGCAGTCTCTCAGACCTTCTATAAAGTCACTAATTCCATTCATGAGGACTCCACCCTAATAATCCAAGCATCTTTCAAAGGTCCTGCATTCTAATACTATCACATTAAAGTTATGTTTTCAGCATATGAATTGAGGAGGGCACAAACACTGAGACAACAGCATTCTATTCAACCCATTCCAAATCCATGTCCTTCTTGCATGTGAAATGCATCTACTTCATCCTGAAAGGAAATGGCAACCCACTGCAGTGTTTTTTGCCTGGAGAATCCCAGGGACAGGAGAGCCTGGAGGGCTGCCATCTGTGGGGTCACACAGAGACAGACATGATTGAAGCAACATAGCAGCAGCAGCAGTAGCAATACCCACAAAAGTCCTAACTGGTTATAGTATCAACTTTAGAATCTAAATCTAAAATCTCATGTGAAAGTCACATCTGACTTTTTGCAACCCCATGTACTATACAGTCCATAGAATTTTCCAGGTCAGACTACCAGAGTGAGTAGCCTTTCCCTTCTCCATGGACTCTTCCAATCCCAGGGATCAAATTGCAGGCAGATTCTTTACCAGATGAGCCACAAGGGAAACCCTTTAAATCTCATCTAGAATAGATACTGGTAAGACTCAGATATGATTCATCCTGAAAAACTGCTTTTCAGCTGTGAATCTGTAAAATCAGACAACTTATGTGCTAAGAAAATATTATGGTGGCACAGGCAAAGGATAAACATTCTGATTCCAACAGGGAAAATTAAGGGGAAAAAAAAAGAAGAAAGAAAGAAAGAAAAAAGAGGTAACAGATTCCAAGCTCAAACTGTAGAGCAAACTCCATGAGAAGATGGCACTTGAGAATAATCCTTTAGCTTATTAAACATTCTCTGCCCTGCATGCTGAGAGGCAGAGGTTGTGCCTTTCTGTGTCAAGTGTATACTTTCTGGAGCTCACTGAAGCAGAGGTTTCTTTCTTTGAAGCTCCAATTCACAGAGTTGGGCTACCAAGTCTCTGCACGACCCTGCTCCCTGACAATCCTCTGCTTGGGCCCTATCCCCGCAGCTCTGAGGGACCTTGCTCCTGTAGAGGCAACCTTGTCCCCAAGGTATCTGTACTCTGGGCCTGCAATGGGAGAGGCAGTCCTACTGATATTTAAGATTACCTTGTTAGTCATTTTTCTATTGCCTTTGGAGGTAGATCCTAGGCTGATTCACAGGAATTTCCTTATCAAATGGTCCCTGGCTACACCTTTATTGTTTTTTTCCCAAACAAGTTTTCCTATTCTTTTCACTATGAATAAGCTAAGAATTTTACAAAAATCTCAGTTCTGCTTTATCCTTAATTAACAATTCTGTCTTCAAAATTATTTCTTCATCCTTATATTTTACCATAAGCCATCAGGAAAAACAAAACAAAACAAAACAGACTATTCCTTCAACACTTGCTTAGAAATTGTTATATCTGATTTCACAGCTGACAAGTTCTACCCAAAATATGAATGCACAAACACAATTTCAAGTGCATTTCCACTTCATAATAAGATGACTTTCCCTCTGTTTTTCAATAACATTTTCTTCATTTCACACCTAAGATCATCAGAATGGGCTTCATCATCCACATCTCTACCCAGGCTTTGTTCAAGATTACTTAGGTATTCACTAACAAGATTGAGGCTCTCTCTTCAGTATTCCTCCCCCGCCCCGCCCCTCGCCCCGGGATCTCACCATAATCACCCTCAGTAGTTCATTCACAACCATGTAGGCTTTTTCTAGTATGGATCAATGCTTCCAAATTCTGTCCATCACCCAGTTCCAAAGCTGCTTCCACTTTTTAGATATTTGTATTCTAGAAAGAACATCGTACATCTTAGTACCAATCCTATCTTAATCTGCTTAGGCTACTATAACAAATCACAATAGATTGTGTGGTTTCTAAGCAATGTAATTGTATTTATTAATCTTCCCGAGGCTGAGAAGTCCAAAATTAAGGCACCAACAAACTTGGTATCTGGTGAGTACCCAGTACCTTGTTCATAGATGGCTGCCTTCTCATGTTCTTTCATATGGTAGAAAGCATGGGAGAGTTCTGTAAAGTCACTTTTATAAAGTCATGAAAATCATTAATAAGTCTCCACCTTTATTCTAGTTATCTCCCAAAGTCCTCAGCACCCAATACCATAATGGAGGTTGTCCAGTAACTTGTCCCTACATTTTTTTTTAAGAAATATATCCCTTTTCATGCATTGTCACTGAAGTCTTTGTTTCTTAGAGTAGGCTCAGCTTTGATTCTTTAAAATTTCTATATATTTTAATGATGTTTTCTATTTTTGAGCTACTTTCAAACCTTTCTTTACTTCTTTAAGCACAATTTTCTTAGCCATAGTATTCTTATCCACCATTTATGAAGAGCTTGGGGTAAACTTCAAGAAGAAAATAAGAATGAAGAAAAGTAAAGAATTTAAGGAAGCTATAGCACATCAAAAGCGAGTGAGTGAAGTCACTCAATCGTGTCCAACTCTGTGTGACCCCATGGACTGTAGCCTACCATGATCCTCTGTCCATGGTATTTTCCAGGCAAGAGTAGTGGAGTGGCTTGCCATTTCCTTCTCCAGAGGATCTTCCTGACTCAGGGATCGAACCTGGGTCTCCCACATATAGGAGATCAAAAAAGGACCAGCATACACATGGGAGTTCCAGAAGAAAAAGATAGAGGCAGCACATAGAATAATTGAAGTAATAGCTGAAATGCTCCAATATATGATGAAAAATATACATTTAAACACCCAAGAAGCCTGAAGAAATAGAAATAAAATAAACATAAGAATGTTAAACCACAAAAGACAAAGAGAATCAAGAATAGAGAAAGATATAAAGGACTAGTCACATACCAGGATTGCCATTAAGAAGTTACAAAGGAAATTGAAGATATAAAAGTGGCTGACCTAAATAAACCAGAGAGTCTTTATTAACAGATAACATTATCTTACATATAGATGATTTTATACAATACGCACAAAGAAAAACTCACTTACATATACACTTACATGCACAAAACTCTAAAACTGAGTGAGAATTAACTGGAAATAGAACTGCCATATGATCCAGCAATCCCACTGCTGGGCATACACACCAAGAAAAACCAGAACTGAAAGAGTCACATATACCCCAATGTTCATCACACCCCTGTTTATACTAGCCAGGACATGGAAGCAACCTAGACATCCGTTGGCAGACAAACGGATAAGAAAACAGTGGTACACATACACAATGGAATATTACTCAGCCATTAAAAAGAATACATTTGAATCAATTCTTTTTTTTTTTTTTAATCAGTTCTAGTGAGGTGGATGGATGAAACAGGAGCCTATTATACAGAGTGAAATAGGCCAGAAAGAAAAACACCAATACAGTATACTAATGCATATATATGGAATTTAGAAAGATGGTAACGATGACCCTATATGTGAGACAGCAAAAGAGACACAGATGTATAGAACAGTCTTTTGGACTCTGTGGGAGAAGGCGAGGGTGGGATGATTTGAGAGAAGAGCACTGAAACATGTATATTATCATATGTGAAACAGATCGTCAGTCCAGGTTCAATGCATGAGACAGGGTGTTCAGGGCTGCTGCACTGGGATGACTCTGAGGGATGTGATGGGGAGGGAAGAGGGAAGGGTGTTCAGGATGGGGAACACATGTACACCCATGGCGGATTCATGTCAGTGTACGGCAAAACCACTATAATACTGTAAAGTAATTAGCCTCCAATTAAAAGAAAAAAAAATAATCATTTTCAAACCATCCTCAACTAGCTACTACAACATGAAAATAAACACATATCGTATGTACTATAAAAATTTATATATGCAGTAAAGGCAAAATACTCAAAGAGAATATGCACATGAAGAAATGCAAAAAACATTCAGTTCAATTCAGTTGCTCAGTTTCGTCCGACTTTTTGCGACCCCATGAAATGCAGCACGGCAGGCCTCCCTGTCTATCACCGTCTCCTGGAATTCACTCAAACTCACATCCATCGAGTCAGTGACGTCATCCAGCCATCTCATCCTCGGTTGTCCCCTTTTCCTCCTGCCCCCAATCCCTCCCAGCCATCAGAGTCTTTTCCAGTGAGTCAAGTCTTCACATGAGGTGGCCAAAGTACTGGAGTTTCAGCTTTAGCATCATTCCTTCCAAAGAAATCCCAGGGCTGATCTCCTTCAGAATGGACTGGTTGGATCTCCTTGCAGTCCAAGGGACTCTCGAGAGTCTTCTCTAACACCATAGTTCAAAAGCATCAATTTTTTTGGCACTCAGCTTTCTTCACGGTCTAACTCTCACATCCATATATGACCACTGGAAAAACCATAGCCTTGACGAGATGGACCTTTGTTGAAGTAACGTCTCTGCTTTTCAATATGCTACCTAGGTTGGTCATAACTTTTCTTCCAAGGAGTAAGCATCTTTTAATTTCATGGCTGCAGTCACCATCTGCAGTGATTCGAGAGCCAAAAAATAAAGTCTGACACTATTTCCAGTTTCCCCATCTATTTCCCATGAAGGGATGGAACCAGATGCCATGATCTTAGTTTTCTGAATGTTGAGCTTTAAGCCAACTTTTTCACTCTCTAGTCCAAGGGACTCTCAACAGTCTTCTCCAACACCACAGTTCACAAGCATCAATTCTTTTGCATGCAGCTTTCTTCATAGTCAAAGTCTCACATCCATACCTGACCACTGGATAAAATATAGCCTTGATAGACGAACATTTGTTGGCAAAGTAATGTCTCTGCTTTTCAATATTGTATCTAGGTTGGTCATAACTTTGCTTCCAAGGAGCAAGCATCTTTTAAATTCATGGCTGCAATAATCATCTGCAGTAATTTTGAAGCTCAAAAAATAAAGCCTGACACTTTTCCCACTGTTTCCGCATCTATTTCCCATTAAGTGATGGGATCAGATGCTGTGATCTTCGTTTTCCGAATGTTGAGGTTTAAGCCAGCTTTTTCACTCTCCTCTTTCACTTTCTTCAAAAGGTTTTATAGTTCCTCTTCACTTTCTGTCATAAGGGTAGTGTCATCTGTATATCTGGGGTTATTGATACTTCTCCTGGCAAACTTGATTCCAGCTTGTGTTTCTTCCAGCCCAGCATTTCTCATGGTGTACTCTGCATATCAGTTAAATAAGCAGGGTGACAATATGCAGCTTTGATGTACTCCTTTTCCTATTTGAAACCAGTCTGTTGTTCCATGTCCACTGCTAACTGTTGCTTCCTGACCTGCGTATAGGTTTCCCAAGAGGCAGGTCAGGTGGTCTGGTATTCCCATCTCTTGAAGAATTGTCCACAGTTTATTGTGATCCACACAGTCAAAGGCTTTGGCATAGTCAATAAAGCTGAAATAGATGTTTTTCTGTAACTCTCTTGCTTTTTCCATGATCCAGCAGATGTTGGCAATTTGATCTCTGGTCCCTCTGCCTTTTCTAAACCCAGCTTGAATATCTCGAAGTTCACAGTTTACGTATTGCTGAAGCCTGGCTTGGAGAATTTTGAGCATTACTTTACTAGCCTGTGAGATGAGTGCAATTGTGTGGTAGTTTGAGCATTCGTTGGCATTTCCTTTCTTTGGGATTCAAATGAAAACTGACCTTTAGCAGTCCTGTGGCCACTACTGAGTTTTCCAAATTTGCTGGCATATTAAGTGCAGCATTTCCACAGCATCATCTTCCAGGATTTGAAATAGCTCCATTCCTCCCAAGTCAATCTTATAATACCTTTATGTTTTGTTTTCAAAACTGATAAGAAAATTCTAAAATCTATGTAGAAACTCATGGAGACTTAGAACTAAATTAAGTTTGAATAATATTCACATTGGATGACTTAAATGGTTTTACTTTTAGATTTCTATTATTTTCCATGAAAACAGTATGATGATGGTATAAAAATGGACATGTAGAAAAATATAGTATTATTTTTTTCTCTGAATTCATGTGGAGTTAACTCCCTTCTGTCTCCTAATTTTACTTATTGTTATGAATTTTACTTCAGTCATTAAATATCTTAATAACAATCAAATATCTCTGTAAAAACAGACATGAGAAACACGTCATCTTATGATAATCCTCCTCAAAACTGTTCATTTTTTCTACAAAAACATAAGCAAAAATATCATTAAAACAGAGGAAGAAAAGGAAAGATGAAAGAAAAAAAGAAAGGACAATATCAATAGATAAAAGATCAGTTCAGTTCAGTTCAGTCACTCAGTCGTGTCCAACTCTTTGCGACCCCATGAATCGCAGCACTCCAGGCCTCCCTGTTCATCACCAACTCCCTGAGTTCACTTAGATTCACGTTCATCGAGTCAGTGATGCCACTCAGCCATCTCGTCCTCTGTCGTCCCCTTCTCTTCCTGCCCCCAATCTCTTCCAGCATAGGAGACAGGCCTACTGAGCATTTCAGTAATTTGGAACTTCTGTTGTCAACATTGCAGCTAATAACACACATTATTTTTTAGAAAGTTCAAATATCTATTTCAGAACAAATCATTAAAAAAAAATTAGGAAACATTATGTTTTAACATTTCATTAAATGAGTTTCACCAGAGATTTCACTGCTGGTTTTATAGTCACTGCTTTAAAAATATGGCTCTTTTACAATATGTGATATTCCTTCTGTCATAAATTATCATGTACACTTTGGCAAAATGTTATTACAAATGCTGATGTAATATATTACTTTAAATTTCTGAAATGTCCAAAACTAAAGAGCAGGAAGAACATAAGGTAAAGAAACAGAATGAAGAGCACATAGAAAGGGTGATGATGTAGGAGGCTTAAATTTGTATGATTAATATCTCAGCATAAATAAAATATTCTGTAGCCTTATTTTCATAATGTAGCTTTTCTGATGTAAACAGTTTGCCATAATAAATGTCAGATAACATAGGGTCTGTGTGGGATGGAGTCACACTTGGGTCTAAAATGAGATTTGTCTCTTATAATGAGGGAGGAACAGTGAGAAATACTGTATGTTTGTTGCCTTCAAATTAGTAGTTCCATCTGTTGAACTAGTCAGTTTCATCTGAAGAATGTGATATGTATGGTGATCTGCAAGGAAGCTGGAATGTGATAAACACCTTCCTTTTATTATGTGATAACTTCCAGGCCACTGAATCCAGAAAGGAGTTAATGCAAACTGAACATAAGGACACAAGTAGAATATACCATAAATCATAACATTTGAATACAAATCCTGACATACTAAATCATGTGTCAATAATTATGCCAAACATTATAGTCAAAACTGTTTCAGTTGCGCTGCCTATTGCAAATGAAAATAGTTGGCTCTGTATTCATTCTTATTAATAATTTTAAGGCAGCAACACCAGAATGTCTAATCAAGATTGGAGCACTTTTACACATAGGGTCTTGTGTGACTACTCGTGCTTTGTGTCCAGGAAACCAGCCCTGATAGTAGTCATACATTTCAAATACACCATTAAATGTAAGCTTTGACATCAAAATCAAGATGTGACATCAAAAGTAAACAACATTTCAGAGGTTAGTAAAAAGAAATAATAGCTATCGCTAATCCTGTTAGTGACACCAATTGTCTTGGTGTATCACATTGTTTTTACTGTTCACTGAACCCATGATAGGCAAGGTGCCAGCTAAGAGGCTGGAAGAAAATGTGAGGAGCCTTAGGAACTGCAAACATATTCATTCTCTCCTAGCTGGCATAGCAGCTTCAGCAGCAGACATAACATAACACAACATAACTGCACACAACCCTTCAGGGCTTTTCCAGGTGGAGCTCATACAGGCATACATCACAAACAAGCCCTTCCAAGTGAGTACCTCATGACGCACATGCACAGTGCTATAAGTGAGCTCAACTCTTACATAATCATTATTTACAAAATGTGGGGCAAGAGCTACAGGCCATGGTGTGGGAGAGCCTGATCATGCCATCTTAGCTAATTTTCTCTTTCCCTACAATACCCCTCAGTATTCAATATAAAATTTAAATAAAAGAACAAGAATTATACAGATATTAAATGGGGAACTGTACAAAATGCCTCAAATTTAATTGAATGTGAAGTTTAATGTAGTTTTTGAAATTTACACATTAAACCTACGTACATAAAGTAGTAAGTTCTCCTCTTCCCTCTTTTTGCTTCCTTCTACTTATATTTTTTTGCATTGTAAATTGAATCGAGGTCACGTATACATCTGCAGAATTATATCCTTTTATAAACTATTAAGTGGTGAAGAGCTTATTCCAAAAACTCATGGGACATTTCAAAAACTCATATAAATATCTGCTAAGTTCCCTCAAGATTTTATATGTCTTAGCACATAAAAGGCCAATGCTCTGATCTTCTATTAATTGTTACATTTAGTGTATTCTAGAGTTACATGAAGTTTATTAGTCGCTCAGTTGTGTTCAACTTTCTGTTGTGACCCCGTGGAGGAGCCAGCCAAGATCTTCTGTCCATGGAATTTCCCAGGCAAGAATGCTGGAGTGGGTTGCCATTTTCTTCTCCAGGGGATCTTCCTGACTTAGGGATAAGACACGGGTTTCCTACATTGCAGGTGAATTCTTTACTTTCTGAGCTACCAGTGAAAGGAAGGAGTTAGATTGTTTGGATTTCAATCCTAATGCAGTCAACATCTGTATCTTTGGACAAGCTACTTGTTACTATTACCATTATTGTTTTAGTTGCAAACAATACACTGAACAATACACTACTACTGGTAAGTGCAAATAACATCATACTTTTATGCTTACCTCATAGACTTCTGAAAATTAATGAAATTTGTCTTTATGAATCTATTTAATAGCTGTTGAGTAAAGGCAGCTATTATTGTGAGATATAGTATTTTGTATTATTTGTGTGATACCCATAGACCACAAGGACTCATTTCCTTCCACTTTAAAGGGAATAATGACAAAAGTCAATGGCAGTAGACATATGGATGGCAATGGGAAGGAGACAAATCATTGGTAATATATTTTTCAAGACATAGGGCAAGTTTGGGAAATTTTCACAGGGTAAATAAAGGTGGCATCTACCTTGAAGGATGTTTAGTTAGCTAGTTATTTTAGTCACTTAGCTGTGTCTGACTGTTTCTGATCCCATAAATCGCAGCATGCCAAGTTTCCCTGTCCATCACCAAATTCCAGAGCTCACTCAGATTCACGTCCATTGAATCAGTGATGCCATCCAGCCAACTCATTCTCTGTTGTGCCCTTTCCCTTCTGCCCCCAATCTTTCCCAGCATCAGAGTCTTTTCCAATAAGTCAACTCTTTACATGAGATGGCCAAAGTACTGGAGTTTCAGCTTCAGCATCATTTCCTCCAAAGAAATCCCAGGGCTGATCTCTTTCAGAATGGACTGGTTGGATCTCCTTGCAGTCCAAGGGACTCTCAAGAGTCTTCTCCAACACCACAGTTTAAAAGCATCAATTATTCTGCTCTCAGCTTTCTTCACAGTCCAAAGCTCACATCCATACATGACCACAGGAAAAAACCATAGCCTTGTCTATATGGAACTTTGTTGCAAAGTAATGTCTCTGCTTTTGAATATACTATCTAGGTTGATCATAACTTTTCTTCCAAGGAGTAAGTGTCTTTTAATTTCTTGGCTGCAGTCACCATCTGGAGTTATTTTAGAGCCCCCAAAAATAAAGCCTGACAGTGTTTCCACTGTTTCCCCATCTATTTCCCATGAAGTGATGGGTCTGAATGCCATGATCTTCGTTTTCTGAATGTTGAGCTTTAAGCCAAGATTTTCTTTCTTCACTTTCACTTTCATCAAGAGGGTTTTAGTTCCTCTTCACTTTCTGCCATAAGGGTAGTGTCATCTGCATATCTGACGTTATTGATATTTCTTCATGCAATCTTGATTTCATGCTGTGCTTCTTCCAGCCCAGCATTTCTCATGATGTACTCTGCATGTAAGTTAAATAAGCAGGGTGACAATATACAGCCTTGATGTACTCCTTTTCCTATTTGGAACCAGTCTGTTGTACCATGTCCAGTTCTAACTGTTGCTTTCTGAACTGCATATAGGTTTCTCAAGAGGCAGGTCAGGTGGTCTAGTATTCCCAATCTCTTTCAGACTTTTCCACAGTTTATTTTGATCCACACAGTCAAAGGCTTTGGCATAGTCAGTAAAGCAGAAATATATGTTTTTTTCTGGAACTCTCTTGCTTTTTTGACGATCCAGCTGATGTAGGCATTTGATCTCTTGTTCCTCTTCTTTTTCTTAATTCAGCTTGAAATCTGGAAATTCATGGTTCTCTTATTGCTGAAGCCTAGCTTGGATAATTTTGAGCATTATTTTACTAGCCTGTGAGATGAGTGCCATTGTGTGGTATTTTGAGCATTCTTTGGCTTTGCCTTTCTTTGGGATTGGAATGAAAACCGACATTTCCAGTCCTGTGGCCACTGCTGAGTTTTCCAAATTTGCTGACATATTGAATGCAGCACTTTCACAGCATCATCTTTCAAGATTTGAAAAAATTCACCTGGAATTCCATCCTCTCCACTAGCTTTGTTTGTAGTGACACTTTCTAAGGCCCACTTGACTTCACATTCCAGGATGTGTGGCTCTAGGTGAGTGGTCACACCATGGTGATTAGCATGGTCATAAAAATTTTTTTTGTAGAGTTTTTCTGTGTATTCTTGCCACCTCTTAATATCTTCTGCTTCTGGTAGATCCATACCATTTCTGTCCTTTATCGAGCCCATCTTTGCATGAAATGTTCCCTTGCCATCTCTAATTTTCTTGAAGAAATCTCATGTCTTTCCCATTCTATTCTTTCCCTCTATTTCTTTGCACTGATCGCTGAGGAAGGCTTTCTCATCTCTCCTTGCTATGCTTTGGACCGCTTCATTCAGGTGCTTATATCTTTCCTTTCCTCTTTTGCTTTCAGCTTCTCTTCTTTTCACAGCTACTTGTAAGGCCTCCCCAGACAGCCATTTTGCTTTTTTGAATTTATTTTCAATGGGGATGTTCTTGATCCCCGTCTCATGTACAATGTCACAAATCCTCATTCCATAGTTCATCAGGCACTCGATCTATCAGGTCTAGTCAGTTAAATCTATTTCTCACTTATACTGTATGATTATAAGGGATTTGATTTAGGTCATACCTGAATGGTCTAGTAGTTTTTCACACTTGCTTCAATTTAAGTGTCAATTAGGCAATAAGCAGCTCATGATCAGAGCCACAGTCAGCTCCAGGTCTTGTTTTGCTGACTCTATAGAGCTTCTTCATCTCTGGCTGCAAAGAATATAATCACTCTGATTTTGGTGTTGGTCATCTGGTGATGTCCATGTGTAGAGTCTTCTCTTGTGTTGTTGGAAGAGGATATTTGCTATGACCAGTGCGTTCTCTTGGCAAAACTCTATTAGCCTTTGCCCTGTTCATTCCTTATTCCAAGGCCAAATTTGCCTGTTACTCCTTGTATTTCGTGACTTTGTACTTTTGCATTTCAGTCCCCTATAATGAAAAGGACATCTTTTTTGGATGTTAGCTCTAAAAGGACTTATAGTTCTTCATAGAACCATTCACCTTCAGCTTCCTCAGCATTACAGGTTGGGACATATACTTGGTACTATGATATTGAATGGTTTGCCTTGGAAACGAACATAGGTCATTCTGTCATTTTTGAGACTGCATCCAAGTACTGCATTTCGAACCCTTTTGTTGACCATGATGGCTACTCCATTTCTTCTGAAGGATTCCTGCCTGCAGTAGTAGATATAATGGTCTTCTGAGTTAAATTTACCTATTCCAGTCCATTTTAGTTCACTAACTCCTAGAATGTCAATGTCCAACCTTGTCATCTTGTTTGACCACTTCCAATTTGCCTTGATTCATGGACCTGACATTCCAGGTTCCTATGCAATATTGCTCTTTACAGCATTAGACCTTGCTTCTATCACCAGTTACATCCACAACTGTGCACTGTTTTTACTTTAGCTCCATCCCTTCATTCCTTCTGGAGTTATTTTTCCACTGATCTGTAGTTGCATATTGGGCAACTGACCTGGGGTGTTCCTCTTCAGTATCCTATCGTTTTGTCTTTTTATACTGTTCGTGAGGTTCTTAAGGCAAGAATACTGAAGTGGTTGCCATCCCCTTTTCCAGTGGACCACATTCTGTCAGACTTCTCTACCATAATCCACCCATCTTGGGTGGCACCATAGGGCTTAGTTTCATTGAGTTGGACAAGGCTGTTGTATTACTATGATTAGATTGACTAGTTTTCTGTGTGATTAGACTGACTAGTTATGTGCGTGTCTGCCCTCAGATGCCCTCTTGCAACACCTACCATCTTACTTGGGTTTCTCTTACCTTGGACGTGGGGTATTTTTCACAGCTGCTCCAGTAAAGTGTAGCTGCTGCTCTTTTCATTGGACAAGGGATATCTCTTCACTGCCTCCCCTCCTGACCTTGACCATGGAGTAGCTTCTCTCAGCCCTCCTGAGCCTGCACAGCCACCACTCCTTGGACCTGGGGTAGCTCCTTCCTGCCGGCACCCTTGGCCTCGGGCTTGGGCTAGCTCCTCTTGGCCACTGCCTCTCAGGCATGGGGTCCTTCTGGCTCTGCCCCTGATCTCGGATGTGATGTAGCTCCCTTGCTGAATGTCTATTCTGTATCTCAATAAAGGTAGGTGGAAAAAAAAAGAAAGAAAAGAAACAAAGAAAAGAAGAGAAAAGACAGCTCAGAGGAAAACACCAGTACTCACATTGATGAATCCTGGAGATGATTAGAGCCATTTCCACCATAGATATTTTTCAGAGCAATCACATGCCAGGCCAAATCACATGGTGGAGAAATAGATGTCATCATTTGATGGCATGTGTATGCTGAATGGGTAAAAACAAATGGTAGCATGTTAGACACAGGGCTTCCCTCATGGATCAACTGGTAAACAATCCATCTGCAATGTAGGAGGCCTGGGTTCAATCCTTGGATTGAGAAGATCCTCTGGGGAAGGGAACAGCTAACTACTCCAGTATTTTGGCCTGGAGAATTCCATGGATTTATAGTCCTGGCTGCAAAGAATATAATCAATCTGATTTCGGTGTTGACCATCTAGTGATGTCCATGTGTAGAGTTTTCTATTGTGTTGTTGGAAGAGGGTGTTATGACCAGTGCATTCTCTTGGAAAAACTCTATTAGCCTTTGCCCTGCTTTATTCTGTATTCCAAGGTCAAATTTGCCTATTACTCCAGGTGTTTCTTGACTTCCCACTTTTGCATTCCAGTCCACTATTAGGAAAATGACATATTTGGGGGGTGTTAGTACTAACAGGTCTCTTAGGTCTTCATAGAACCATTCAACTTCAGCTTCTTCAGCATTACTGGTTAGGGCATAGACCAGGATTACTGTGAAATTGAATGGTTTGCCTTGGAAATGAACAGATTATTCTGTCATTTCAGAGATTGCCTCCAAGTACTGCATTTTGGACTCTTTTGTTGGCCATGATGGCTACTTCATTTCTTCTAAGGGATTCCTGCCTACACTAGTAGATATAATGGTCATCTGAGTTAAATTCACCCATTCCAGTCCATTTTAGTTTGCTGATCCCTAGAATGTCAACATTCACTCCTGCCATCTCCTGTTTGACCAATTCCAATTTGCCTTGATTCATGGACCTGATATTCCAGGTTCCTATCCAATATTACTCTTTACAGCATTGGAGCTTGCTTCTATCACCAGTCACATCCACGACTGTGTATTGTTTTTGCTTTGGCTCCATCCCTTCTTTCCTTCTGGAGTTATTTCTCCACTCATCTCCAGTAGCATTTTGGGCACCTACCAACCTGTGGAGTTCCTCTTTCAGTATCCTATCATTTTGCCTTTTCATATTGTCCATGGGGTTCTCAAGGCAAGAATACTGAAGTGCTTTGCCATTCCCTTTTCGAAAGGAACACATTCTGTCAGATATCTTAACTGTGAACTGCCTGTCTTGGGTGGGCCCACAGGGCAAGGCTTAGTTTCATTGAGTTAGACAAGGCTGTTGTACTAGTGTGATTAGATTGACTAGTTTTCTGTGTGATTAGATTGACTAGTTCAGTGTGTCTGTCCTCTGATGCCCTCTTGCAACACCTACCATCTTACTTGGGTTTCTCTTACCTTTGACATGGGGTATCTCTTCAAGGCTGCTTTAGCAATGTGCAGCTGCTGCTCCTTACCTTGGATGAGGGGTATCTCCGCACTACAGCCCCTCCTGACCTTGAATGTGGAGTAGCTTCTCTCAATCCTCCTGCACCCACGGAGCCACTGCTCCTTAGACCTGTAGTAGTTCCTCCTGGCTGCTGTCTCTGACCTCAGACATGGGGTAACTCCTCTTGGCCACTGCCCCTCGGGCATGAGGTCCTCCGAGTTTCTGCCCCTGACCTAAGAAGCACTTGTGGCTCAGAAAATGAACTCCTTATTGCCAAATTCACTCTTAAATTGAGGAAAGTAGGAAAAAACTCTATACCATTCAGGTATGACCTGAATCAAATCCCGTATGATTATACAGTGGAAGTGAGAAATAGATTTAAGGGACTAGACCTGATAGGTAGAGTGCCTGATGAACTATGGAATGATGTCCATGACGTTGTACAGG
>SJYC01092651.1:0-19265 GCA_006408675.1 Madoqua kirkii | reverse complement strand
TCACTGGAAAAGACTCTGATGCTGGGAAGGATTGGGGGGCAGGAGGAGAAGGGGATGACAGACGATGAGATGGCTGGATGGCATCACTGACTCGATGGACTTTTGTCTGAGTGAACTCTGGAAGTTGGTGATGAACCGGGGGACCTGGTATGCTGTGATTCATGGTGTCGCAAAGAGTCAGAAACGACTGAGTGACTGAACTGAATGAACTCTGAAAAAACATGTGGCGGGACATGGGTATTAGTAAGGCAAATGTGAAAAGATTATATTTTAAGAAGGAGTTTCCCTGGTAGTTCAGTGGTTAAAGCGCCTGCCTGCAACGCGGGAGACCCGCGTTTGATCCCTGGTTTGGGAAGATCCCCTGGAGAAGGAAATGACCACCCACTGCAGTATACTAGCTTGGAGAATCCAATGGACTGAGGAGCTGGTGGGCTACAGTCCACGTGTTCGCAGAATCGGACAGGACTGAGCGACTTCACTTTCACTTTCTTTCTTTCCAGAAGTCAAGCCTAAGATAAGAGTTTGTGAGAAAGTAATTTATTAAGGAAATTATCTCAGGGAACTCAAAAGAAGTTGGGAAACCTGAATAGTGAGATGTAAGCCAACCAAGAGTGAAATATCAGTCAGAATCCTTAAGGTAGTACCTGTATGTTGAGTGTAAGTTATTTCTCAGTATTCTCCTGAGCTGTGCCAAGGAATTTGGGCCTTTTGTAAAACCACATCTGTTGGTCTTTGGTTGGTGGCCACCCCAAAACAACACAAATTCCCAGGCATGTCTGAGATTTTGGGCTTGTGGGCAAAGCAAGCTTCAGAAGCTGTAGGTGCTGGATATTCAAAACAAAAGCACTCTGAAGTCTCATTATACTCAAACACATGGTTATACAAAGGGGTGAAGGCATAAGACATGGGTAACACAGTTTCATTGGCTGTTACATATAATAAATATAAAGCAATAGACTACCTAGAAGTCAGAAACAAATAAACAATTTAGTATTCTGAGTTCAAAGTAAACTACAAACAAATAGACAACCTAGGTCGTGTAGATCAGAAGATTAAGAAAAAGAAGAGAGCCCATAACCACTCCCTATTCATCCCTGTGCATTATTTGGAGGGAAACCAGTTCACTGTTGGTCCTTTAATTTTTCTATCTTTTACATTAACTACTATAGGGTCTGGCTAAGATCACTAGAATCAATGGTCACTGCTGTTAATCTCTGGGTTGGCAGTACTGCATTCCACACTGATGCTTTCCAACCCTCTTCCATGAAGTCAATTCTATGTGCTCAGTCACTTCAGTCGTGTCTGATTCTTTGAGACTCTATGGACTGTAGTCCACTGGGCTCCTTTCTCCATCAGATTCTCCAGGCAAGAATACTGGAGTGTGTTGCCATGTCTTGCCCCAAGGGATCTTCCCAACCCAGAGATCAAACCCATGTCTCATATGTCTCCTGTATTGCCAGACAAGTTATTTACCATTGGTATTTTCAAATTCATAACATTTGAGTCTGAACTCTGTCTCATATCACAAGGAAATTTGCTTTCCTTAGATCTCTGATGTCACTGATTTGAACCATTAAACACCCTGTCATTCAAGTGAGAAACTAAAGTACCATCCCTGAAATTGTCCCAATGATCTATCTGCTAAATGTGGTCTCCCTTTATCCAATATTGCTCCCTATCAACTTTCTTTATGACATCAATATAATTTGTCTTTTCCTTTCTTTTCCTTTCCTTTCCTTTTTTCCTTTCCTTTCCTTTCCTTTTCTTTTAAGTATACATCAGATATCACCTTCTAGTTAAAAATGTTCATTGGCTTCCTACAGATTCTAGATTCCTTACTGCATCTCCTAAGATACTGTTGAACTCCCACATCTCAATTTTTGTAACACTTATCTTCCATCCTTATACTTATCCAAAACAGCATACAAAACAATTTTCAGTTTACTGATTTCATAAGTCTCTCTGGCTCCTTTGATCTTTGTATATGTTAAACCAGATGGAAATAACTCTTCTGTCCTTTCTCCCTGTCCTTACAAGCTAACTCCTATCTATATACCATCCTATCATTTAAATAACTCTTCCACTGGGAACTTCTAGCCATAAAGATATGTTTAGTCTTCTCTCATATGTATGCCCTTTCTTACCCTAATCACACTATTATTTTATATTATACTCAACTCTGTAGTTTCTTCCAATATTGCTCCCTATCAACTTTCTTTATGACATCAATATAATTTGTCTTTTCCTTTCTTTTCCTTTCCTTTCCTTTTTTCCTTTCCTTTCCTTTCCTTTTCTTTTAAGTATACATCAGATATCACCTTCTAGTTAAAAATGTTCATTGGCTTCCTACAGATTCTAGATTCCTTACTGCATCTCCTAAGATACTGTTGAACTCCCACATCTCAATTTTTGTAACACTTATCTTCCATCCTTATACTTATCCAAAACAGCATACAAAACAATTTTCAGTTTACTGATTTCATAAGTCTCTCTGGCTCCTTTGATCTTTGTATATGTTAAACCAGATGGAAATAACTCTTCTGTCCTTTCTCCCTGTCCTTACAAGCTAACTCCTATCTATATACCATCCTATCATTTAAATAACTCTTCCACTGGGAACTTCTAGCCATAAAGATATGTTTAGTCTTCTCTCATATGTATGCCCTTTCTTACCCTAATCACACTATTATTTTATATTATACTCAACTCTGTAGTTTCTGGTCTTCATAACCACATTTAAAATCCTTGAGGCCAGAGGAAGTGATTGATTCATCACTGACTCTCTACCTAATATAGTGTCTGACACAGATTAATCAGTGAGTCTTCACATGAATTTAAATTAATTGATATAAACATAAAAAAAGTTTTCTCTAGTTTGACTTATTTAAAAATGTTAGTGTAATATCCTTTTAATTTTTTTTCTTTTTATTGGACTGTCATAAATGATAGCCTCTGGAGAAATCTAGTATCAAAGGATAATCTTTAATTTTGCCATATTAGCCTCTGCCTAGAGTAAAATAAATTATGAAAAGATCATCAGAATTCTTAATGGGTGTGAACACTTCTCTAGATAGTTCACAGCTTGACAGGCATTTGTCATAATCAACAGTAGATGCTTCTGTGCTCATAATTACTTTAAAAACACATCAGATAATCTGATTGTCCAGTGATGTGAGGAAATGCAAGTGACAACAACAAAGTACTCACATTAAGCTTTGAGTGTTTATAAAGCTGCAAAAACTGTTGATGGATGAATTTTTTCATATGATTCCTCTGTCTCTATACACATAAATTTTCTCAAAGTCAAGCAAAGATAAATTATATATGCAGGGATAAGAAAGGTGATCACTATTCTCCTCTTTCAGGAAAGCAATGGGCTATTAAGAAGTTTACTTCTCCCTAATTGTTCTTACTAACCGTTCCACTTCCCCAAGCACACACCACACACACAACTTCTCTACATAATATTTTGCTGTCATGAAAGATAGAATGACCCTGCAGCTGAAGATTATAAGCTATTATAAACAGTTCAAATAAAAGAACAGGGATTTCTGAAATTTCTTTGCAATATAAATATATGTATATCATTCTGCCTTAGTTAAAGAAAAATAAAAAGGCTATATGTATTACTAGGTGAGCTAACATCCTCAACAATTTCGACAGGAAATGCTGCAGTTTTCTTTTATTCAGACTCCATTTCATGGAAGCCTTGGAGACTCCACACATAAAACCCTGTGTCCTTGGATTGGAAATGTAGTGCCTGATCATCATATTTTTGCCAAGCCTCCTGCAACACAGTGGGGTCCTAATGTCAATTACAATATTTTAGTACAGATTCTTGGAGAAGGCAATGGCAACCCACTCCAGTACTCTGGCCTGGGAAGTCCATGGACGGAGGAGCCTAGAAGGCTACAGTCCATGGGGTCTCGAAGAGTCGGACATGACTTCACTTTCACTTTTCACTTTCATGCACTGGAGAGGGAAATGGCAACCCACTCCAGTATTCTTGCCTGGAGAATCCCAGAGACAGAAGCCTGGTAGGCTGCCATCTCTGGGGTTGCACAGAGTCGGACATGACTGACATAACTTAGCAGCAGCAGCATTATAGAGTCTAATCACTGATCTTTCTGAAAAACAGAAAAGCCTCACAGATACATTTATCATGTACATTCACATTTTCACACCAGATTCTCCATGCTATTTCCAAAAGAGGCCCTCATTTCAGTTAAAGAGACTGATCTCTTAGAATTTCGGATATCATTATAATCATTCTAGATTTAATCCCCACCCCTAGCAAAAAGATACTTTATGAGATTAGTTTGAGAGCATAAGGGAATGTAGGATAGTTTATATATCAACTCTTTTCCTCCTCTGATTCACAAAGGTCTAGTACCCAACTCTGATTCAAGCAGGGTTACATGTAGGACATGTGACTTTCCACCTACTTGTTTCCCTCTCTCTTGTAGAGATGATGTTCCCTTTGAACATCTATGCTTTTCCATTTTTGCTGCCATGATGATACCTAGATGAAGCCAATCATTATACTGTTTTCTTTCAGAACACTCACAGCTTCCCAGGCATCCAAGAAAACTGTAGAGGACTCCACAACATCCCTTTCCTTCACCTACCCAGACTAGGAGCTCCTCCAACACAGACGTGGTATCTTCTCCATTTCCTTTATTAGGGAGAATGGAGAGGGTGTATCAAAGCAATATAGAGAAGTTTAGATATAGACTTCTATTACCAACAATAAAGATCAAATTTTGGATAAATAAAAACATCTGTCTATTCCAGCATGAATTAGATATGTATATGTTAAAATATGACTGTGTTTTGTTTTCTTTTTTTCTTTTTGAATTATCCTGTGAGAATAAAATACTGATGCTTCAGATGTATTCAATTTGATTGAAAGTGAACACAACATGCAATTTTATTCTCATTTTTTTTCATGCTATATTCAAAGAATTCTATTATCAAGTTTCTTCATTATTCATATTAAAGTCCTTGCCACTGTTCTCACACCGTTTTCTTGAAAAAGATCAAAGTTTACCTAGTGGACCCAAACTCAAGTACTACCTTTCCTGATATTTGAATTTATGCACAAATTTGATTTGTCTTAAAATTCAAAGTACCAGAATGCATAAAAATACACTGGCCAAAAATCAGTTTGAGGTATGTTCTGGGAGAAAGAACAGAGAGATCTGAAATCTATATAGAGAAATGAAAGCAAAAAACACTCTCTAGAGCTCATATTTTATTTAACTGGTAATATTTCAGGAGAAAGAGAAATAGTACTATAAGTTACTTTCTATCAATGAAAAATAAATATTTTATTTTGACAGTGCTACATGACATATAAATGTAAAAAAAAATCACCTGTATCCTCATTCTATTTAGGTCAAAGTTTCTGACTTTTTAAAAATAGCTTACAATACATTTATTTCAGAAAGCATACAATCTCTGCTACTAGTTAACATTTCACATTTTGTGTGTTTTACTTGTTCAAAATTAATTCTTATGATTATTAAATCACTTGAATTTTAAAATAAAGTAGAACAGTAGAAAGATATAGCCATCAATCTCCTCTATTGAGGGTCATAAAAAGTAAATGTCTGTATTAAAAAAAAAGTAAAAGCAACCATAAGCACAGGAAAATTATATTTTATATATTTATATGAAAGTGAAAGTAACTCAGTCATGTCCAACTCTTTGTGACTCCATGGACTATGCAGTCCATGGAATTCTCCAGGCTAGAATACTGGAGTGGGTAGCATTTCTTTTCTCTAGGGGATCTTCCCAACCCAGAAATTGAACCCAGGTCTCCCTCATTGCAGGCAGATTCTTTAGCAGCTGAGCCACAAGGAAAGCTTATCTATTTATATAAATGTTACTAAAAGTTTCCAAGTGCATATCATTTTACATTAATAATAAAAGGCAAGAAATGTGATGTTAAAAAATAATAATTTTATAACAAGAATCTCTAGTCTGATATGACTACTCAATTTACTAATAATCACACAATTCACAAATAAGTTTAGATGCTAATACAGGACATTTGATATCTAGTTTACATTGTTTTCAGTTTTCCAGTGGAAATTCATTTTGATCTTAAAGAATTATTTGGGACTCTTATAAAAAATATACATTCTGAAATTCCCTTAAATTATTGATTCAGCATTCTGAAAGAATACATTCTGGTGTTTCACTCACCTCATTATAAAATTATCCTAAAATATAAAACTCCTATCATATATTATATTTATGGTCATATTAAGCTAAGCAGTCTCATTAAGCCAGAATGGTAATGCACTGTTGGACATTAGGATTGTCAGAGCAGAAACTGAGCCAATGACAGCAGAAAGATGAGGGGATGCTGAGGAGCACACCCCATCAAAATCCAGATGCTCTCATGCCTAGATCTAGTCCAAATTCAATTTTTCAAACAAGGACAAGGTGAATAATTCACAAAGGAAACAACTGGAAGCATATTTTTAGTTTTTCATTACAGAAATTTCCTCGAGATTTTTTCTTACCAAATCACATCAAAACTTTTTCTCATCATAAATGAAAGCAAGACATATGTAAAGCGCAAACAGTAATTTTAAAATAAAGTAAATCAAATATATCAGTGTGAATTATAAATACACTAAATACTGTATACAAAGTGCACTTAGATAAGGCAAATTCTTGCCAAAGAATATCATAAACCTAGTAATGTGGATGTTATTAAATAATTGCAATTCTGCATAACATAAAGGCAAAATAAAATGATGCATATTTTCATACTGTAAACTTATTGCCTTTAGAAAGGGAAGGGCCTTGCTTTTCTTGGCTATTTATACAATTGAGATCAGGCCTAGTGTGACTTGTTTCATTTTCATCTGATGTGAGTGGAGATTTATCAAGGTCAAAAGAAGAATCTATTGATCAGTGGTTTATCCAAAGAATGATTAAAGATTTGCTGATACTGTTAATCATTTGAGATGTTTTTCCTGATGCCTTTAAAACTACACTGCAATAAAAAGTGAAATCTAAGAATATCTAATGCTATAAACATAAGTAAAAATTAGTTATCATTTGTATTTCTATCAGGGATTGAATTAACACTTTCTTAAATATGTTTGATTCCCCCCCTCCCCTTTGGGTTGCCATTTCCTCCTCCTGGGGGTCTTCCCCCACCTAGGGATTGAAACTGCATGTCTTCTGTCTCCTGCATTGGCAGACCGGTTCTTTACCACTATTGCCACCTAGGAAGCCCATTCTGACCAGAAACATAAGAAAATAGAAAGGAATTTTCTCTTGATTTTCCTTCAAGTTAAATATCACCTTGTTTCTCAAGTGACTGCAGAGAATAGAATCCATCTGCAACACAAAAGATACAGGAGACATGAGTTCCATCCCTAGATCAAGAAGATCTCCTGGAGCAGGAAATGCCAACCCATTTTCAAATTCTTCCCTGGAAAATTCCATGGACAAAGGAGCCTGGAAGGCTACAGTTACACAAAGAGTCGCTGGTGACAACAGACTTAGTGATGTATTCTTAGTCAGTCATGTCAGACTCTTTGTGACCCCAGCGACTGTAGCTCGATAGGCAACTCTGCCCATGGGATTTTCAAGGCAAGAATAATGGAGTGAGTTGCCATTTCCTTCTCCATGACCTGGGTGGTACTAAAAGTTAATATTAAATAAAGTAAAAATTTTCTGCTAAAGTTAAAAAAGATCAGGATGTAACATAATTATCCAGAAATACTGCTCTACTGTAAGGAAAACTACAGGCATAAATATGGAGTAATCAAATCTCATATGCTTTTTTCAGTTCATTTACAGCTTTCTATTGGAATGAGGCACAGAGGTGGTCCCACAAGCACTTCCCTGGTAGCTCAGCTGGTAAAGAATTCACTCATGATGCAGGAGACCAGATTCAATTCCTGGATGGGGAAGATGCACTGGAGAAGGGACAGGCCACCAACTCCAGTATTCCTGGGCTTTCTTGGTGGCTCAGACCATAAAGAATCCATGTGCAATATGAGAGACCTGTTAGATCCCTGGGTTGAGAAGATCCTCTGGAGGAAGGGATGACAATCCACTCCAGTATTCTTGCCTGAAGAATCCCATGGACAAAGGAGCCTGGTGGCCTACAGTCTATGGGGTTGCAAAGAGTTGGACATGACTGATTGATTAAGCACAGCACAGCACATGAGAATGTGCTGCTGTGCAACTACATAACATGTAGTGCATCTAGGTTCTAGAACCAAATCTGGTTTTTAGTATTAGATTGGTTTCTATAAACCCATTACAATCTGTATACATTTGTATCCTGTTCTGTTAAATAAGAGATGGGTAATTTGAAGACTGCAGCATTGCAAAGAACTATAAATATATGAATTATTGAACTTGAAATTTACAAATCCATATATTGGAAAATTCATTGCAGAAATGGCCTCAATTATCCACTTATTTGCAGTGGGACTTTCTACTCCTTATTTAAAGGATAAAATCTGTGCTTCAGTCCTTGAATGCAGATGGATGGGATCAAGCTTTCAGACACTCTGTGTACTTATTCAAATGGATCTCAAAGAAAACAGGGAAGGAAATCTCTTCCTGTTGAGAGATCATGGAAGCAGAAATGAATCGTGACCACTGAGGGTGTTCCAGACCAGCAAGCCCTCAGTTGATTTGCCAAATCAGTACAAATATGAGTGAATCTAGACATGATGAGATAATCCCCATCCAAATCAACAGCAAAATTCAGATGACAAAACTCCGAACAAGAACAATGGCTTGTTGCTTTAACTGCTTGTGGTTTTAGTAATTTGATACTCACTATTATTGTATTAATAGGTAATGAATATCTAAAATAAATATATTATTTTTCTTCTCTCATTTTTATAAATGAGAAAGCTAAAAGTGATAAAAGTCAATTAATTTGCTCACGATTAATAAGTAAAAATGTTGTGATTCCAGCCCATACACTTTCCACTAAAGAAGAGTATAGTTACATTTCTATGAACTCACGATCATGTCTCTCACTTAAATTATTATAAGCACAAATATTGTCCAAATTATGAAAATATATAAATTATCACAATTTTTACAATCTTAAACATGCTCCATCAAAGATGCTTATATGCAAAGAGCTTTTAAAAGCTGAGGAGCAATGTTTGATATATTCTTTCAGTTCCAAAGGATGTAAATACATGTTCTTTTAGCTTTTTCTCCTTAAATTCTGTATCTATTTGCATTGTAGGAACAATATAAAGATATATAACACATGTGTGAGATGGGCTGCAGAGTAACATGAATACAAATTAATTTCTCTGTGCTCTGAATGAGAAAGATTTATGACATCTTCAATATTTAACTTCTCTCAAGAACTCATTGTATAAGCCTTTGTATTAAGTGTCTGTGACTATGTGATATTAAAATTTAGTATAAAGAAAATCTTATGTCAGAAAAATAAATTGATAAATGATTTCAATAGGAATCTGTTCTATAGTCACGTTGAGTTCAGTTCAGTCGCTCAGTCATGTCCAACTCTTTTCAGCCCCATGGACCACAGCATTGCAGGCCTCCCTGTCCATCATCAACTCCTGGAGTTTATACATACTCATGTCCATTGAATTGGTGAGGCCATCCAACCATCTCATTTTCTGTAATCCACTTCTCCTGCCTTCAATCTTTCCTAACATCAGGGCCTTTTCAAATGAGTCAGCTCTTTGCATCAGGTGGCCAAAGTATTGGAGTTTCAGCTTCAGCATCAGTCCTTCCAATGAGCACTCAGGACTGATCTCCTTTAGGATGTACTGATTGGATCTCCCTGCAGTCCAAGGGATTCTCAAGAGTCTTCTCCAACACCACAGTTCAAAAGCATCAATTCTTCAGTGCTCAGCTTTCTTTATAATCCAACTGTCACATCCATACGTGACCACTGGAAAAACTATAGCCTTGACTAGATGGACCATTGTTGGCAAATCAATTTCTCTGTTTTTTAAAATGCTGTCTAGGTTGGTCATAACTTTCCTTCCAAGGAGTAGTGTCTTTTAATTTCATGGCTGCCGTCACCATCTGCAGTGACTTTGGAGCCCCCCAAATAAAATCTGACACTGTTTCCACCATTTCCCCATCTATTTCTCATGAAGTAATGGTACCAGATGCCATGATCTTCGTATTGTGAATGTTGAGCTTTAAGCCAACTTTTTCACTTTCCTCTTTCACTTTCATCAAAAGGCTCTTTAGTTCCTCTTCAACTTCTGCCATAAAGGTGGTGTCATCTCATATCTGAGGTTATTGATATTTCTCCTGGCAATCTTGATTCCAGCTTGTATTTCTTCCAGCCCAGCATTTCTCATGATGTACTCTGCATATAAGGTAAATAAGCAAGGTGACAATATAAAGCCTTGATGTGCTCCTTTTCCTATTTGGAACCAGTCTGTTGTTCCATGTTCATTTCTAAGTGTTGCTTCCTGACCTGCGTATAGGTTTCTCAAGAGGCAAGTCAGGTGGTCTGGTATCCCCATATCTTTCAGAATTTTCCACAGTTTTTTTTTTTTTTTTTAATTCACGCAGTAAAAGACTTTGGCATAGTCAATAAAGCAAAAATAGATATTTTTTGGAACTCTCTTGCTTTTTTGATGATCTAGTGGATTTTGGCAACTTGATCTCTGGTTCCTCTGCCTTTTCTAAAACCAGCTTGAACATCTGAAATTTCATGATTCATGTATTGCTGAATCTCGGGGCTTGGCGAATTTTGAGACTTTACTAGTTGTAAGATGAGTACAATTGTGTGGTAGTTTGAGCATTTTTCAACATTGCCTTTTTTTGGTTTGGAATGAAAACTGACCTTTTGCAGTCCTGTGGCCACTGCTGACTTTTCCAAATTTTCTGATATATTGAGAACAGCACTTCAGAATTTGAAATAGCTAAACTAGAATTCCATCACCTCCACTAGCTTTGTTTGTAGTGATGCTTTCTAAGGCCCACTTGACTTCACATTCCAGGATGTCTAGCTCTAGGTGAATGATCACAGCACTGTGACTATGTTGATCATGAAGATCTTTTTGTACAGTTCTGTGTATTCTTGCCACCTCTTCTTAATATCTTCTTCTTCTTTTAGGTTCATACTATATCTGTCCTTTATTGAGCCCACCTTTGCATGAAATGTTCCCTTGGTATCTCTTATTTTCTTGAAGAGATCTCGAGTCCTTCCCATTCTGTTCTTTTTCTCTATTTCTTTGCATTGTTTGCTGAGGAAGGCTTTCTTATCTCTTCTTGCTATTCTTTGGAACTCTGCATTCAGATGCTTATATTGTTCCTTTTCTCCTCAGCTTTTCACTTCTCTTCTTTTCACAGCTATTTGTAAGGCCTCCTCAGACAGTCATTTTGCTTTCTTGCATTTCTTTTCCATGGATATGATCTTGATCCGTGTTTCCTGTACAATGTTACAAACCTCAGTCCATAGTTCATCAGGCACTCTATCTATCAGATCTAGTTCCTTAAATCTATTTCTCACTTCCACTGTAAAATCATAAGGGAATTCATTTAGGTCATACCTGAATGATCTAGTGTTTTCCATACTTTCTTCAATTTAAGTCTGAATTTGGCAATAAGGAGTTCATGATCTGAGCCACAGTCAGCTCCCAGTCTTATGTTTGCTGACTGTATAGAGTTTCTCCATCTTTGGCTGCAAAGAATATAATCAATCTGATTTTGGTGTTGAACATCTGGTGATGTCCATCTGTAGAGTCTTCTCTTGTGTTGTTGGAAGAGGCTGAATGCTATGACGAGTGTGTTCTCTTGGCAAAATTATATTAGCTTTTGCCCTGCCTCATTCCATATTTCAAAGCCATATTTGCCTGTTATTCCTGGTGTTTCTTGATTTCCTACTTTTGCATTCCAGTCCCTTGTAATGAAAAGAACATCTTTTGGGGGTGTTAGTTCTAAAAGGTCTTATAGATCTTCAGAGAACCGTTCAGCTTCAGCTTCTTCAGCATTACGGGTTGGGGCATGGACTTGGATTACTGTAATATTGAATGGTTTGCCTTGGAAACGAACAGAGTCCATTCTGTCATTTCTGAGACTGCATCCAAGAACTGCATTTCAGACTCTTTTGTTGATCATAATAGCTACTCCATTTCTTCTAAGGGATTCCTGCCCACAGTAGTAGATATAATGGTCATCTGAGTTAAATTCACCCATTCCAATTCATTTTAGTTCGCTGATTGCTAGAATGTCAAAGTTTACTCTTGTCATCTCCTGTTTGATCACTATCAATTTGCCTTGTTTCATGGACTCCACATTCCAGGTCCCTATGCAATGTTGCTCTTTACAGCATCAGACCTTGCTTCTATTACCAGTCACATCTTTAACTGGGTATTGTTTTGCTTTGCCTCCATCCCTTCATTCTTTCTGGAGTTATTTCTCCACTGATCTCCAGTAGCATATTGGGCACCTACCGACCTGGGGAGTTCCTCTTTCAGTATCCTATCATTTAACATTTTCATACTTTTCATGGGGTTCTCAAGGCAAGGATACTGAATTGGCTTGCCATTCCCTTCTCCAGTGGGCCACATTCTGTCAAACCTCTTCACCATGACCCGTCTGTCTTGGGTGACCCCACAGGGCATGGTTTAGTTTCATTGAGTTAGACAAGGCTGAAGTCCTAGTGTGATTAGAGTGACTAGTTTTCTGTGAGTATGGTTTCAGTGTGTCTGACCTCTGATGCCCTCTTACAACACCTACTGTCTGACTTGGGTTTCTTTTACCTTGGACATGGGGTATATACAGAGAAGGATATTATTACATCAAGACACTTCTATACAAATAGGAAACTTAGGCATTAAAATTGCATAAATTGTTACATGTTTAAGTATGGGATTCCAGAATTTATTACCTATTCCTGGGAGTTTGTCTTGTTTGTTTGTTTGCTTGCTTGTTTTTAGGTGAATTGAGTCTATTCTTTCTGGAATTTAGTTAGATAAAAGAATTGTGGGAATCTGACATTTATTATACTCTGAGACCAGAAAGGCCCTTTCAGTTCAGTTGAGTCACTCAGTCGTGTCCAACTCTTTGCGACCTCATGAATCGCAGCATGCCAGGCCTCCCTGTTCATCACCATCTCCCAGAGTTCACTCAGATCCCTGTCCATCGAGTCAGTGATACCATTCAGCCATCTCATCCTCTGTCGTCCCCTTTTCCTCATGCCCCCCATCCCTCCCAGCATCAGAGTCTTTTCCAATGAGTCAACTCTTCACATGAGGTGGCCAGAGTACTGGAATTTCAGCTTCAGCATCATTCCCTCCGAAGAAATCTCAGGGTTGATCTCTATCAGAATGGACTGATTGGATCCCTTGAAGTCCAAGGGATTCTCAAGTGTCTTCTCCAATACCACACTTTTAAAGCATCAATTCTTCAGCACTCAGTTTTTTTCACAGTCCAATTATCAACTCCATACATGACGACTGAAAAAACCATAAACCAGAAGGAATCCTTTTTTTTTTTTTCCTGGAAGGAAAAATAAAATTGATTATGATAGATTTCAATTAAATTAAAACAAATTTTATTAATTATTTTCCATTTATTCAACAAGTATTTGTTAATCAAGTAATGTGTGTCATATATTGCTTGCTGCATGAGTCACTTCATTATTTATGACTCTTTGTGACCCTATAGATTATAGCCCATCATGCTCCTCTGTTCATAGGATTCTCCAGGCAGGAATACTGGAGTGTGTTTCCATACCCTTTGCCAGGGGATTTTGCTGACCCAGGGATTGAAATATATGTGGCATATATGATGATCTAAAGCTATTAAAAAATGACATTTAAATAATTTAAACTTTAGGGAAGAGATGATATTTATAATTAATATGTGATTTCCCTAAACCACTATAAACAGTATTTATTTTCTTGTTTCAATTATTTAGATAATTTCAGGTGAAAGTATTTTGTTTTATTTTATTTTTTGACATACCACAAATGAGGAAACTTGGGATTTATCTATTATCATCCTCCCTAGATTTATTTCATTATCATAACTAGGTTGATAACACTATGTATGCATATACTGAATAGCAAGGTTTGGCCAGAAGATAATTGGAGGATATAAATAAAAATTTGTAAAATAATGCACAATATTCAATATATACTTAGATCATCTGAATTCTGACCCCATACAGTCCATGGGGGCTAAAAGAATTGGACACGACTGAGTGACTTTCACTTTTCTTTCACTTTCTGAATATATGTTAAAAATATTTGACTTTGTTCAGAATCATGCCAAATAAACTCAAATTTGAAAATATGTCTTCTCTATTAAAATAATTATTTAATCCTAAAAGGATGCTTCCTATTAAGGAATTCCCCAGAGGGTTACTTGTTATAGAACTTATTTGCCCTCAGGGCCTTCTTGTTGTTGTTCAGTTGCTAAGCCATATCTGACTTTTTGTGACCCCATAGACTGTAGCACACCATACTCCTTTGTCCTCCACCATCTCCAAGAATTTCTACAAAGTCATGTCCATTGAATTGGTGATGCTATCCTCTTCTCCTTTACCTTCAATCTTTCCCAGCATTAGGCTCTTTTACAATGAATCAACTCTACACCAAGTGGCCGAAGTATTGGAACTTCAGGTCCACCATCAGTCCTTCCAATGAATATTCAGAACTGATTTCCTTTAGAATTGTGTGGTTTGATCTCCTTGCTGACCAAGGGACTCTCAAGAGTCTTCCCCAGCACCACAATTCAAATGTGGGAAAACAGTGACAAAATTGAAATTCCCTCCTTCCTAGAGTAAAGCAACAGATGGATGACATCCATGGCTTTCTAGAAAGTTGATCCCCATAAATTGTGTAAGTGAGCAGAGTGTTTACCTAGTATTAAAATATGGTGATTTTATTTTTCTTCCATAGCACTTGGTGGGGTAAAACAAACTCCTCTAGTTATCATTTCTCCTATTTGTGACAGCCCATCATCAGTGACATGACATTAGTGTTTAGGGTGTCCATCATGGGAAAATGTGTTATTCATTTACATTATAAATGAACTTTTAAAGCAAAAATGTCATAAATTGGTTGTAGGAATTGAAGAAAATATAATATATCTAATTATACAAGGAAGCACCAACTGATATATAATGTCATCTTTCATATTTTTCACACATGATTTATTATTGCATGTGCAATTTTGTTTTAAAACAGGTACTTTTTAACATAAGGGACAATATAAAGACATATACACATCAATGAACATTTACACACACAAGCTATTTATTATTAAAACAATGTCTTCCATAGTGAAGTTTTGATAATGATAATGAAGAGCATCTGAAAGGTGCTACATAATAAAGTGCATCTGAAAGGTGCTTTTGACAGCTTACCTGAATATTGTCTTTCTGGTTTGATAATGACAAGTTTGAGTGGTTAATTTCCAAATTGTGATAGAAGTATTTCTGAGATGTAATAGAATCTGGATGATAAAAGTATACTCTATGCTGTAAGGATACAGAGTGTAAGTCTTCTTGAATAAGTTGTTTAATTTCTAATCTTTTTCTTCCCCAAACTTTTCATTTTAATAAGAATGTATTATTTTTATCAGATGTGATCTTATAGAATGCATACATATATTTATCAGATAGCCAAAGCATATATAATGTATTTATATATTTTAATAATAAAGTTAACTCTTCTGTACTCACTATTAGTTTAAGAATTAACAAAAACAGGAAAAGTTAGAAAATAATGCCTGAGAGTCTTAATGAAAGTACTTCCTAATGTTTTAAGATAGCATAAAGAAAACGGAGGACTTCTCTTGTGGCTCAGTTGGTAAAGAATCTGCCTGCAATGTGGCAGACTTGGGTCCTATCCCTGGGTTGGGAAGATCCCCTGGAGGAGGAAAAGGCTACCCACTCCAGTATTCTGTCCTGGAGAATTCTATGGACACAGTCCCTGGGATCACAAAGAGTCAGACACAACTGGGTGACTTTTACTTTCAAAGAAAACAGAAGCTGAGGTACCCTGTATAACAGATAGTTTGACTGAACTTCATTAAGTTTGATAGGTATTATAATTTTCCAACTTCATAAGTTTCCAAACTTTGGGCCTCTCCTCTTAACTTTTTTAAGGATTTCTTTGTAGATTGTATTTAAAAATGACCACAGAGCTAAATAATGGTAGAAGTGATGATCTTTTTTTTTTTTTTTCATCTCAACTTATGTTAGGTGGGGAGCATCATCACAAAGTACCACGTATAGTGGAAAGTGTATATAAACCAGATTACTCCTAGAATCCAAAGGGCATTAAATCAAGGTTTGATGTAGAGTTTACTCTTTTTGCCTGGTAATCAGTGCCCTTTATGATATTTCTTTATCATCCTTATCCTAAAGTTTTAATCTAAATGTCATCTCCATCATAAAGCTGGTTTTTATCCTCTTAGAAGGATCTCCTCTTAGTTCCTGGACATGAGGAAGTCAGATTTATCACTGTGTTTCTTTCTCCCTAACCCAATTATGAATTGTTCATTTGCTTCAGGGTTTTTATATGTGTGCTCCTAGCAGCCTAGGTTTTCAACTTCTAGAACATATATAGAGTATTAGCACTCTGTTTCAATGTGGCATTCATGTATATTTTCTTGCTCTTTTAGCTCATAATTGATAATTGTCTGCATATTTGTTTACAGCCTGTCTTATCCACCACTCTGACATTTCCATGATAGGCTTCCCTGGTGGCTCAGACGGTAAAGCGTCTACCTGCAATGTGAAAGACCTGGCTTCGATCCCTGGGTCAGGAAGATGCCCTGGAGAAGGAAATGGCACTCCACTCCAGAATTCTTGCCTGGAAAATTCCATGGACAGAGGAGCCTTGTAAACTACAGTCCACCGGGTTGCAAAGAGTCGGGCATGACTGACTGACGTCACTTCAATGACCATGTTACTTTGATAACCATTGTATATCCCTCATTTGACAAGACATCTTGCTTACTAAGGCATGGTGAATATCATGTTTATTAAATGAGTAAACAGATTCAAGATAATGATATCGTGCAGACAGAAGGAGATAAACAATCTCTCATTGATCAAAATACTTAAAAAATTAATGAGATGTATGTTTGTATGTATCCGGTTTCTATCATAGCTAATTGTTCTCCATCAGATAGCTAAGTCCTTTTCAAATTTTTTTGTTAGGGAATTTATTTTTTCAAGGCTAAATGTAAAGTAGCTTGAAATCAAGGAACCGAAGAACTCTTCCAAAATTTTATAAAAGCTAAGTCCAGAGATATGCATCTTAACTATCTATGACCTGTATCCAAAGCACAGAATGCTTCCTGTTTTTCTCCATCTTGATTTCCCCTCAGGGTGGTGGAGGGGAGGTGGCCGCAATGACTGATGACTTGACCCTCATAGAACTGGAAAGGCAGACAACGCTCTTTGTTTATTAGAATGGCAAGCAACATTCCCTTCTCATAGTAGCCTCAGATTTGAGGGCCTTGAGCGAGGTATCTTGAACCAAAAGCATATCAACATCGTGTCCTGACTTTCCACCTTTAATTTTTTTTTTTTTTTAGTTGATCATGCTCCTACTGACAAACAAGAACCCTCTGAGCTTCCCGGATCAGGCAGCAGAAGATATATTGTCCAACATAAGCAATACTATTAAAAATAGTACCATCTGTAGCTGAAACACAGAGTATTATGTATTTACAGGTATTGTCTAAACACAGTAAGTTACCATTTCAGTTTATTTTAAAGTTCTTTTATCTTACAAGCTCAATTGCTTCCAATGAGAAGTTTTGCTTCAAAATATTTATTTTGAAATTTATTTTCTTTAGCATCTATTATGACATGTATTCTTATAATAAAGCTTAAAGTTAAAACTGTGGTCTTTCTTTGAACCTTGGTTTATGTTCTAGCTATTTTATTGAAACTTTAATGAAAATTACAAAAATATTTTATTTGCTTGGGTATATGAATCTCTCTTCATATATGTGTATAGGAAGACTTTACATAACTGTAACCTGGAAAAAAATCACTATTAAAATAAAAATTCCAGTATAAAAATTATTCACACTCAATTCAATGTTCTTATCTTTAGATAACTTATTTGACTGTATGATATCCTCATATGTTTATTCAATTCCATACAACAATATATTCTTTTATTTAAAACTTCTGTTAAGTCATGAAAAACTTCTGTACTGGATAGGCTCATTTTGCCCTTCAGAATCCCTTCTTCTGTCTGTGACCCCAAGGTTTTTACTTTACATGCTTTTCAATGAACCATCTGGGAAATTTTCCAAGTGTACTGAATCACAGCCAGAAAGCTGAGGAAATGTTGAAGAGAGATGGAGAAAGACTGCTGCGAGGGTCAGAAGAATGTCAGAGAAGGTCAGGGAACATCAAATCTAGAACGACTCTAAACACATGCCCTGAGGGCAATATCATGCCAAAGCCAAACTTCAAAAATATCAAGGTTGGAAAAGCTACTTTGTATCACTTTTTTATCCTTTTCCTTAGCTCCTTTTTTTTTTTAACCATTTACTATTTAGTAAATAAATATTATAGTGATAGAAATATATTAGGAATAATCTACAGTTCAGATAACAATGACCACTTAATAAGGAGCATAAAACTACAAGCTGTTGAGACTTATCTGTTATAACCTTTATACCGATCACTGCACATACATAAGCTCTCGTGATCACCATAAAATTTTTGTGGTATTATTATCTCATTTTGCTGATGCAGATTCTAAGATTCAAACAACATATACTTAATAAGTTTACTCAGTCAACAAGTGAAATTCAGAACCAGATTTACCTAACCTCAGAGTTCATTTAATTGTGTTAAGGCAATGATTTTTGCAACTGTCTAAATGCTGTCAGTGTATAAAATTACAAAATTAATTGTAAGTATAATTTTATATCTCTTTCCTGTCATAATCCAAATTTAGGGGAAAAACAGATTTAACTTATTCTGACTTATACAAAGGTTAAATATACATAATATTTTTAATCCAAAACATATCATCTTATAAAAAGTCTCTGTATAGTCTCTTCACCAAAATCGCACGTATATTTCAAAGTTTGCCAGAATAAAATAGCATTGTCTCTGAAAATAATCTTAAACTATGCTGTTTAAAATTTTAAATTTGGAATATTTTTCTTATAATTATTATAAAAATATTCAAGTGGTATCATTAATTGCTAACAAAGAGGACTCATGAGATTTGTATGATAGAACAAATAGCCCATTCTACTATAAATTCATGAATGTT
>SJYC01092650.1:0-11126 GCA_006408675.1 Madoqua kirkii | reverse complement strand
TAAGTATAATTTTATATCTCTTTCCTGTCATAATCCAAATTTAGGGGAAAAACAGATTTAACTTATTCTGACTTATACAAAGGTTAAATATACATAATATTTTTAATCCAAAACATATCATCTTATAAAAAGTCTCTGTATAGTCTCTTCACCAAAATCGCACGTATATTTCAAAGTTTGCCAGAATAAAATAGCATTGTCTCTGAAAATAATCTTAAACTATGCTGTTTAAAATTTTAAATTTGGAATATTTTTCTTATAATTATTATAAAAATATTCAAGTGGTATCATTAATTGCTAACAAAGAGGACTCATGAGATTTGTATGATAGAACAAATAGCCCATTCTACTATAAATTCATGAATGTTAGAGTTCATAGAAATTGACATGAACAGAAACAGAGCTGTGCCTTTGAGCTATGGCATTTATGGATTTTAAAAAAGATTCTATTCTGACCTTTAATAATCTACTTATGCTGCTGAAGTAGCATGTGATCACATTCCACTAATTGCATTAGATTAATGAAGCATAAATTTATAAACCATTATTTCCTATATGGAGATGACACCACCTTTATGGCAGAAAGTGAAGAAGGACTAAAGAGCCTTTTGATGAAAGTGAAAGAGGAGAGTGAAAAAACTGGCTTAAAACTTAACATTCAGAAAACTAAGATCATGACATCTGGTCCCACCACTTCATGGCAAATATATGGGGAAACTGTGGAAATAGTGTCAGACTTTATCTTTCTGGGCTCCAAAATCACTGCAGATAGTGATTGCAGCCATGAAATTAAGAGATGCTTACTTCTTGGAAGAAGAGTTCTGACCAACCTAGATAGCATATTCAAAAGCAGAGACATTACTTTGACAACTAAGGTCCATATGGATGTGACAGCTGGACTCTGAAGAAAGCTGTGGTGTTGAAGAAGACTCTTGAGAGTCCCTTGGACTGCAAGGAGATCCAACCAGTCCATTCTAAAGGAGATCAGCCCTTGGATTACTTTGGAAAGAAAGATGCTAAAGCTGAAACTCCAGTACTTTGGCCACCTCATGCGAAGAGTTGACTCATTGGAAAAGACTCTGATGCCAGGAGGGATTGGGGGCAGGAGGAGAAGGAGACCACAGAGGATGAGATGGCTGGATGGCATCACGGACTTGATGGATGTGAGTCTGAGTGAACTCCAGGATTTGGTGAAGAACAAAGAGGTGTGACTCTTGTTGAAATAATAAACTTGAAATAATACACTGTTGAAATAATAAGATAAAACTAAAAGTCATTGAAAAATGCTTAGATCTTACAATATTTTTAATGTTCAGAGTTTCTTCTTATTCAATTGAATCATTTTTAAAAACTGCTTAATACTGATATAGGTAAAGTTATTATATTAATTTATAAAAAGCTCAAATTATAATGGGAAAAATCACTAAGCATGTGTAGGCATAATAAGTGACAAATGACACACTTTAAAGTTCTACGGACCTATTAAAGATTTTACTTACATGATATGTTTAAACATATTTTAAATATCTCAGAGAACTGCAAAAAAAAAAAAAAGTGTACTCTGTTCACATTTAAGCAAATGTTTTGACAATCCCCAGAGCTAAAGATACAATTTGAGAAAGGCATGAGCCATTTCTAGAAGTGGAAGAGAATGATAAAACCACATTGCCTTCCCTGATTCCTTCTTGACATCTCAACCAGTAAAATATTACAGATCATTGGTAATGGTTGGAATTTAAATTATAGGACTCATTTATTCTAGGCATTCAGGATTTTATTTGTTTCTCCAATTCTAACTATTATTTCCCTTACATCTAAACACTTGTATACGATTCTGTGAGAAAACTCTCCCGTGTTCTTTTTTTGCTAATTGAACTGTACTCTTCCTCTAGATGTCAAGACAAATATAGCCAACTAAGGAAAAACTCCCTGATCTCTATCAGCTCTCTCTGATTTAAGTATTCATAACAACATAAAATATTCATAGCATATATCACAGTTTCTGAATACATATTTACCCACTTACATGTGCAATCAGTATCTCTCTTCCACAAGCTTTCTGTAATGTGTGAACAAAGATTATGCTGTAGGCAGAATAATGATCCCCAAAGGTGTACACATTAGTATGTTATGTCACATGGCATAGAGGAATTAAAGTTCCTGTTAGATTATGATGCAAATAGCAGATCTTGAAACTGGAAGACTTTCCCAATTTTCAGCAAGTGTGCTGTATAATCACATATATCCTTACAAGCAAAACGACAACTCCATTGAGCCTCAATGTCAAAATAATTCAGTGTGAGAAAGACTATATCAGTAATTAGTGGTTTGAAGATAGGATGTGTCCATAAGTCCAGGAATATGGGTAGTCTTTAGAAGATGAACAACTCAAGAAAGTGAGTTATCCTCTAGTGCTTCAGAGCACGCAGCTCCCTCAACAACTTGATTTAAGCCTAATGATGTCAGACTTCTATAGAATAATGAAATAATAAAGTTTGCAGTGCTAAGTCACTAAATGTGTTATATTTTGTTCACTGCAGTTATAGAAAACAAATAGGAGATTTAGTCCCCAAAACTAGTACATGCCTGGTATATGAGGTTTTATACTATTTGTTTAATAAATAGATAGATAATGAGCCTGAGAGATGTACTATATCCACTGTTTGATATTATGGTCCTAATATTGTCTTCTCTTTCATTTATAAACAAATCATTTTGAGCTAAGAAATCAACAAAATCCACACTACTCTACAGTTAGTATTTTGGAATTTGAAAATTATGGATCACAGTCTACTAAACCTGCATGCATGGTAGATGTAGAATGAGAATTTACATCACCTACTTTTTCCAAGTTTGTTTGTTTGAACCTTTATTCTGGCTCTGGGAGTGGAAGCAGTGAGATAACATGGAGGAGGTACATCTGGCCAAGTGCTAGAACACTATTCAGAAATCAAATGTGATACAATGTTTGCTTCAAGTTAAATGACTCCCACTATTTTGTGATGATGCATTACAAGTTCTTATTTTACTTATGCTTTCTCATTTACAAGCACCTTGTAGGCTACCTATTACTAGCCCTATTTTCATATTACATGTTCAAGCTCAAAACATCTAGTGATGGTTTGCCCTGGTAATAGCATATGAAAGAAAAAGGTTAAAGATGATGGGAGCAGTCTGCCTCAGTGGGGAGGAATATTTTATCCCTGACATTTCTAAAAACAGCATGAACATGATGATAATAAAAAGCAGATGAAATTTTTGTTATTTCCACTTTTCTTCACTTCCATGTAGACATTGCTTTCTCTCACTTTCTCCCTCCAGAGCATTTAAATATGGGATTTAAAGCAGGCTCACTGAATCTAACAAATACCTTTTTTTATTCATGTCATGTTTTATGTCTAAAATGAGGCTGTCTTTGTTCAAGTTCTTTTCAAATTTGAATGTCATTTGCCCCCTTTCTGCCTGAGTTTTTTAATCTATAAAGCAACATTATCTGTCTCAAAGGTTGTTGTTATATTTAAATAGCTTAATATATGAAAAAAAAAATTGCTTAGAATAACATGTCATGAGGGCGGCCCTAAGATGGCGGATGAATAGGATGGGGAGACCACTTTCTCCCCAACAAATTCATTGAAAGATCATTTAAACGCTGAGCAAATTCTTCAAAAACTCTTCTGAACACTGTCGGAGGACACCAAACATTGTCTTTGAAAGGAGGTAGGACAAAATGTAAAAGATAAAAAGAGAGACAAAAGAGTTAGGGACAGAGGCCTGTCCTGGGGAGGGAGTCGTGAAAGAAAACTTTCCAAACACCAGGAAATCCTCTTCACTGAGGAGTGTGTGGGAAGTTTTGGAATCTTAGAGGGCAACATATTTGAGAGGGAAAACAAAAACAAAAACAGATTACCCACCTAACCACAATTCCCAGCAGAAAAGTAGCCCACATCAGCCACCAGTGAGAGGGGGCTGAACAGGGAGATGCAGGATGCATTGCTTAGAGTGAGGACTGAGCCTGAATGCCCTGAGGACAATCTGAAGGAGCTAACATGAGATAGCAAGCCTAACTGTGGGATATCCAGAGAGAGAAAAAAGAGAGAGAGAGAGAGAACTTTCCTGCAAAAAGCTCTAACCTAAGGCACTGCTGGGCCCGCTCACAGAACAAAGAACTTAGTGAATACCAGAGGAGAGCTAGCCTGCTGTGGACCAGCCCATCTCCCACTGGAGGCAGAGAGGCAGGCTGGCAACAGCCAGAGCCAAAAGGCGAGGGGCAATCTCGACCTCAGATATGGCATCCTCTACCAAACTGCAAACAGGCTCCTAGTTGCTAACCAAGTCTTCCTGGGGTCCTGGATGGTTGACATCCACCAGGAGGGCCACAGGCAGAGATGAGCTCCTCAGAGGAGACACATGGCACATATGAGATGGTGCCTTACTGCACATCCTGGAAACCTGAGCGACTGGGACCAGGGAAGTGACAAAATACACCCCTTACCTGGGGAGACTGCACTTGTGAGCACCTGGTTGCTTGTGCTGCTTGGACCTGGGAAGGGCACAAAACGAGGCCCAACCAAGTTTGTGCCTTTGTGGAGCACCCAACAACATGAACCTGAGTGACTTAGACCTGGGAAGTGCATGCAACCCAGGGCCCACTTTAGACAGTTCTCCTGCACAGCAACCTGGAGACTGAGCAGTGTAGACCAAGAAAGTACACATGCTATGAGTGGGGTCTAATCCAGAGTGGCCCAGACATTGTGAGCACTCCCCATACATGCCAGTGATATTTGTTTACAGTGTTCCTCCCTCCCCACAGCACAACTGAACAAGTGAGCCTAAATAAATTATCACTTTCTTCCCTTGTGTCAGGGCAGAAGTTAAATAAAGAAGAGACTTGCAAACAGAGGAAGCCAAAATAAACAAAGAAGAGGAAACTTATTTGAAAGTGACAGGTGTGACAGATTAAAATCCTGTAGTTAGCACTGACTACATTGAAAGGGGCCTATAGACCTTGAGAAGAAGTATAAGCTGGAACAAAGAACTATCTGAAACTGAACTGATCGCACATTGCCCTCAACAGATCTAGAGAAATTCCTAGATATATTTTTACTATTATCATTTTTAAATTTTTTGATTAAAAAAAATTTAAGTTCTTTATTATTCCTTTAATTTTCGTTTTTATAACCTACTCAGCTCAGTTCAGTTCAGTTCATTAGCCTAGTCATGTCCGACTCTTTGTGACCCCATGAACTGCAGCACGCCAGGCCTCCCTGTCCATCACTAACTCCTGGAGTTCACTCAAACTCATGTCCATAGAGTCAGTGATGCGATCCAGCCATCTCATCCTCTGTCATCTCCTTTTTTGGGGAAAAAAAAAATATATATATATATATATAATATTTTAAAAGCAAATTTCATATATATATTTATAATTTTTGTGATTTTATTTTCTTTTATAATATTATATTTTTGAGAGTCTAACCTAGGCTCTAGATTTTTAATTTTTGCTTTTTGGTATTTATTATCAATTTTATACCTTTAAGAATCCAATCTTCAGTACTCAGTTTTACTTAGGAGTGTAATTACTGGCTTGATTGCCCTCTCCCCCTTTTGACTCTCCTTATCCACACCCAGGTCACCTCTATCTCTACAGCCCCCTTCTCCTCTCTTTCCAACTCTGAATCTCTTCGGGTATTCTGGGCTGTGAAGAAAACTTAGGGAACTGATTACTGGCTAAATCTGTCTCTCTCATTTTGACTCCTTCTTTAATCCACCTGGTCACCTCTATCTCCCTCCTTCCTCTTCTCTTCTCCATGTAACTCTGAATCTCTCTGGGTGTCCCTCACTGTGGAGAAACTTTTCACCATTAACCTAGATGTTTTATCATCGGTGAAGTATGGATGGAGAAGTTTTGAGGCTACAGTTAGAATAAGACTGAATACAACAGGCAGGAGGCTTAACTCCAAAACTTGAGAACATCAGAAAACTCCTGACTCCAGGGAACATTAATCAATAAGAGCTCACCCAAAAGACTCCATCAGTTCAGTTCAGTTGCTCAGTCATGTTCGACCTTTTGTAACCCCATGAATCGCAGGACACCAGGCCTCCCTGTCCATCACCACTCCTGACGTTCACTCAAACTCATGCCCATCAAGTTGGTGATGTCATCCAGTCATCTCATCCTCTGTCGTCCCTTTTTCCTCCTGCCCCCATTCCCTCCCAGCATAAGAGTCTTTTCCAGTGAGTCAACTCTTCTCATGAGGTGGCCAAAGTACTGGGGTTCAGCTTTAGCATCATTCCTTCCAAAGAACACCTAGGCTGATCTCCTTTAGGATGGACTGGTTGAATCACCTTGCAGTCCAAGGGACTCTCAGGAGTCTTCTCTAACACTACAGTTCAAAAGCATCAATTCTTTGGTGCTCAGCTTTCTTCACAGTCCTACTCACACATCCATACATGACCACTGGAAAAGCCATAGTCTTGACTAGATGGACCTTATTCGGCAAAGTAATGTCTCTGCTTTTCAATATGCTATCTAAGTTGGCCATAACTTTTGTTTCAAGGAGCAAATATCTTTTAATTTCATGGCTGCAGTCAACATCTAGAGTGATTTTGGAGCCCCCCAAAATAAAGTATGACACTGTTTCCACTGTTTCCATCTATTTCCTATAAAATGATAGGACCAGATGCTGTGATCTTCGTTTTCTGAATGTCAAGGTTTAAGCCAACTTTTTCACTCTCCTCTTTCACTTTGATCAAGAAGCTTTTTAATTCCTCTTCACTTTCTGCCATAAGGGTGGTGTCTTCTGCATATAGGAGGTTATTGATATTTCTTCCAGCAGTCTTAATTCCAGCTTGTGCTTCTTCCAGCCCAGCATTTCTCATGATGTACTCTGCATATAAGTGAAATCAGCAGGGTGACAATATACAGCCTTGACGTACTCTTTTTCCTATTTGGAACCAGTCTATTGTTCCATGTCCAGTTCTAAGTGTTGCTTCCTGACCTGCATATAGGTTTCTCAAGAGGCAGGTCAGGTGGTGTGGTATTACCATCTCTTGAAGTATTATCCACAGTTTATTGTGATGCACACAGTCAAAAGCTTTGGCATAGTTAATAAAGCAGAAATAGATGTTTTTCTGGAACTCTCTTGCTTTTTCCATGATCCAGCACATGCTGGAAATTTTATCTCTGGTTCCTCTGCCTTTTCTATATCTAAACTGAAACCAAGCTCCACGCAAGAACCAACAAGTTTCAGAGCAAGACATATCGAGCTAATTCTCCAACAACGCTGGAACATAACTCTAAGCCTTAAAATATAGGCGACCAGAAGTCACACCAAATCCATAGACATCTCAAAACTCACTAATGTACACTTCATTGCACTACAGAGAGAAGAAATCCAGATCTTCCCAACAAAACACCAACAGAAGCTTCCCTAAGCAGGAAACCTTGACAAATCATTTGTCCACAATAAAGAAAAGGCACAAACTTCCAGCGTACAGAAAGACCACACCAAACACAGCAATCTAAACAATATGAAAAGGGAGAGAAATATTCCGCAAGGAAACAACATGATAAATGCCCACTAAACCAAACGGAAGAAGAGGCGATAGGGAGTCTATCTGAAAAAGAATTCAGAATAATGACAGTAAAAATGATCCAAATTTTGAAAACAGAATGGAGTTACAGATAACTAGTCTGGAGACAAAGATTGAGACTATGTAAGGAATTTTTAATAAGGACCTAGAAGAAATAAAAAAGAGTCAATATATAATGAATAATGCAACAACTGAGATCAAAAGCACTCTGGAGGGAATCAACAGTAGAATAATAGAGACAGAAGATAGGATAAGTCAGGTGGAAGACAGATGGTGGAAATAAATGAAGCAGAGAGGAAAAAAAAAAAAGAATGAAAAGAAATTAGGACAACTACAGAGACCTCTGAGACAATGTCAAACACCCCAACATTTGAATCTTAGGCGTACCAGAAGAAGAAGACAAACAGAAAGGCCATGAGAAAATAACAGTTGAGATAACAGTTGAAAGAGTCCTTAAAATGGGGAATGAAATAGCCACCCAACTTCAAGAAACCCAGAGAGTCCTTAACAGGATATACCCAAGGTGAAACACCTCAAGACACATATTAATCAAATTAACAAAGATCAAATACAAAGAGCAAATATTGAAAGCAGCAAGGGGAAAACAACAAATAACACACAAAGGGATTCTCATAAAGATAAAAGCTCATCTTTCAGGCCAGGAGGGGATGGCAGGCCATACTTAAAGTGATGAAAGAGAAAAACATACAGCCCAGATTACTATACCCAGCAAGGATCTCATTGAAATATGAAGGAGAAATCAGAAGCTTTACAAACACTCAAATCTGAAAGAATTCAGCACTACCAAACTACCTCTTCAATAAATGCTAAAGGATCTTCTCTAGACAGGAAACACAGAAAAGAGATATAAACTCGAACCCAAAACAACAAAGTAAATGACAATGGGATCATACTTATCAATGAATGACTTAAATATAAATGGGTTGAAGGCCCCAACCAAAAGATGAAGACTGGCTGAAAGTATACAAAAAACAAACAAACAAACAAAACAAAATAAACAAACAAAAAAACAACAACTATATATGCTGTCTACAGGAGACCTACCTCAAAACAAAGGACACATACAGACTGAAAGAGAAGGGCTATTCCATGCAAATAGAGACGAAAAGAAAGCAGGAGTAGTAATACTGATATCAGATAAAGTAGACTTTGAAATAAAGGCCATGAAAAGAGACAAAGAAGGACACTACATAATTATCAAAGGATCAATCCAAGAAGATATAACATTTATAAATATATATGCACAAGCATAGGAGCACTGCAATATGTAAAGCAAATGCTAATAAGTATAAAATGGGAAATTAACAGTAACACAATTTAAGTGGGAGAATTTAATACTCCACTCACACCAATCAATAGATCAACAGAAAATTAGCAAGGAAACACAAACTTTAAAGGTTAATCAACCCTGGGATTTCTTTGGAAGGAATTATGCTAAATTTGAAACTCCAGTACTTTGGCCACCTCATGAGAATAGTTTACTCATTGGAAGAGACTCTGATGCTGGGAGTGATAGGGGGCAGGAGGAGAAAGGTACGATAGAGAATGAGATGGTTGGAAGGCATCACTGACTCTATGGATGTGAGTCTGAGTGAACTCCAGGAGATGGTGATGAACAGGGAGGCCTGGTGTGCAGCGATTCATGGGATCGCAAAGAGTCGGACACGACTGAGCAGCTGAACTCAACTGAACCGAACAAGACAGGAACAAGACAGAGGGTGTACACTGTTACTGTTACTATTCAGCATAGTTTAGGAAGTTTTAACCACAGCAATCAGAGAAGAAAGATAAATTTTTAAAAAAAATCTGGATTGGAAAAGAAAAAGTAAAAATCTCAGTGTTTGCAGATGACATGATCCTCTGCATAGAAAACCCTGAAGACTCCACCAGAAAATTACTAAAGCTAATCAATGAATATAGCAAAGTTGTAGGATATAAAATTAATGCACAGAAATCCCTTGCATT
The DNA here is from genome assembly GCA_006408675.1 of Madoqua kirkii. NCBI lineage: Eukaryota > Metazoa > Chordata > Mammalia > Artiodactyla > Bovidae > Madoqua > Madoqua kirkii. Next base: position 1,547 of record SJYC01092650.1, on the reverse strand, counting down.
CCTATAAACTAACAATGAGAAAACAAAGAGAAATTAAGGAAACAATTCCTTTTACCATTTCAAGCTGCTGCTGCTACTGTTGCAGGTAAGTTGCTTCAGTCGTGTCCAACTCTGTGCAACTCCATAGACTGCGAACCACCAGGCTCCCCTGTCCCTGGGATTCTCCAGGTGAGAACACTGGAGTGGGTTGCCATTTCTTTCTCCAATGCATGAAAGTGACGTCGCTCAGTTTTGTCTGACTCTTAGAGACTCCATGGACTGTATGTAGTCCACCAGACTCCTCAGTGGATGGGATTTTCCAGGCAAGAGTACTAAAGTGTGTTGCCATTGCCTTCTTCGCATCATTTCAAGGAAAATAATAAAATACTTAGGAATAAATCTACCTAAAGAAACAAAAGACCTGTATATAGAAAACTATAAAACACTGATGAAAGAAATCAAAGATTATAAAAATAGATGGAGAAATACACCATGTCCATGAATCAGAAGAATCAGTACAGTGAAAATGAGTATACAACCCAAAGCAATCTATAGATTCAGTGAAATTCTTATTAAGCTAACAATGGTATTTTTCAGAGAATTAGAACAAATAACTTCATAATTTATACTGACATACAAAAAACCTCGAATAGCCAAAGCAATCTTGAGAAAGAAGTATGAAACTAGAGGAATCATCCTTCCTGACTTCAGATTATACAACAAAGCTATAAATGAGTATACAACCCAAAGCAATCTATAGATTCAGTGAAATTCTTATTAAGCTAACAATGGTATTTTTCAGAGAATTAGAACAAATAACTTCATAATTTATACTGACATACAAAAAACCTCGAATAGCCAAAGCAATCTTGAGAAAGAAGTATGAAACTAGAGGAATCATCCTTCCTGACTTCAGATTATACAACAAAGCTATAGTCATCAAGACAGCATGGTACTGGCACAAAGATAGAGATATGGATCAAACAAACAAAATAGAAAGCACAGAGATAAATCCACACATCTATGGCCACCTTATCTTTGACAAAGGAAGCAGGGATATATAGTAGAGAAAAAACAATCTCATTAACAATTGGTTCTGGGAAAACTGGTCAACCACTTGTAAAAGAATAAAATTAAAACACTGTCTAACAGTATACAAAAAAAAAAAAAAACTCAAAATGGATTAAAGATCTAAATGTAATAACAATAAGTGTAAAATTCCTAGAGGATGATGTAGGCAAAACACTCTCTGATAAAAATCACAGCAGGGTCCCCTATGGCCCACTTCCCAGAGTAACGGAAATAAAAGCAAAAATAAACAAATGGGACCTAATTAAACTTAAAAACTTTTGTACAACAAAAGGAACTCTAAGCAAGGTGCAAAGACAGCCTTTAGAATGGGGGAAAATAATAGCAAATGAAGCAATGGACAAAGAATTCATCTCCAAAATATACAAACAACACCTGCAGCTCAATTCCAAAAAACTTAAAGACCCAATCAAAAAAACTGGCCAAAGAACTAAATAGACATTTCTCCAAAGAAGACATAAAGATGGCTAACAAACATA
>SJYC01092649.1:0-20453 GCA_006408675.1 Madoqua kirkii | reverse complement strand
GGATCTTCATGAAGCCCAACTTTCACTTAGCACAGATTTATTTTCTGATTGGTTTTCTCCATTCATAAAATTAAATGCATTTTGAAAAATTAGATCAGTTTTCCCTGCCTCATCTCTGTCTTACTGGACCCCAAAATAATATGTTCATGATATAGTTGATCTTTTATTGTGTATGAATCAAAAACTAAACAAAATTAAAGCCCTGAAGAAAAGAATAACTCTTAACAAAATTGTTATAGTTCCAGGTAAAGTTCTATTATTCATATATTTTTTAGGCTAGCTTCATTAGTCAGTAAGAACTATTATATATATGGTTAGTCAACAGTAATGTTCTTGAATTCCACAAATATAAATTCTATTCCTTATATTTCCTAGCTAAGCCCACCCACAGGCACTGTTTTTAAAAGAATGACAGTGCTCAAGAAATCACAGTGTCTTATTTAAGTTAATAAATGATTGCATAAGCAAATCAACTGCACAGTTTGCTAATAAATATTCCTTGTTTTCCTAGTTCCAGAACATGTATGTTCAAAAGATATGCTGGTCTGGTTTTTACTCTCAGAGATGTGGACCTGTCAAAAGGATTTAATTGTTAATAAATGTACTTGGCTTTCAGCCAGTATCTGAAAATTAAATAATATGATTTTAATGTGTGTTTCCCTCAGGAAAATTGATATAGGACCAGAAATATGGTGGTTTTGTGGCAAACACCCAACTAAAAAGTGACGTGCTAACACTTCTTCAAATGCTCAAGTTAAACTAAATAATTTAGTTGAAACATATAGCATATATCAAACTAAAATAAATCCTAAGTAGGCTTTCTAAGGCAAGGTCAGTAGTTAAGTTTGCACAGATTTCACATGGTATGAGATAGATGGCCCTTTTTCTGATAGGGGGAGAATCAGTATGGCATGACACAAGGGTCATAAACTTAGCAAAATGCAGGTACTTAGAAAAAAGATAACTCTCATGATCTACAAAGAAGTCTTGTAAAGACACCCTGGCGTTGCTTGAGTTCTGTCTTCAAAAAGGCTTGGTTAAGAAACTAAAATTTCACTCTCCTTGGGAGAAGTTTGTCTTTAAAACTGTCAAAATAATTCTTTGTGGACTAATTTAATGTGAAACACTAAATGTAAAAACTTTTGCAGAACCCACCACTGAAACCAGAGTAAATGAACCCTTCAGGACTTCATAAGAAAGGCTGGCAGAGTGATTTCAGATGTCACCCTGGTGTCAGACAGGCTTAGGGTGCTTCCTGCCTCAACCATATTGCCTGTAAGACCTAGGGCAGGGTCCTCAGCATCTAGGTATCTCAATAGCCTCATCTGTAAAATGGGAGTGAAAATAGTATATGCCTTACATGCTTGTGTGGATTAAATAAAAGTGCTTAAATCAAGTGCTTAGCATAGCTTCACGTATGCCAAGAGCCTAATGAATGTTATACCTCGTTATTATGCTCTGACCTTTAGTTGGGACAGATAAATACAAAACAGAATTATTCTGTTGCACAATTCATGTATTTCCTTCTATACCCTTTTTAAAAAAAATTCAGACTTCTGTTTCTGCAGTAGAGAATACTAATATTTATAAATTTCTTAAATTCTAAGAGTAGAACATAACTTCTGTAGACCTGAAGGCTTAAAATGCTGAAAGCCAAAGATTTAAGGGCCATCCACAATCTACTAAGTAAAATTTAGCAATAATGGAATGATGAGCTTATTGAAGATTTTTTATCGGGAAAAGTTACATAATAAGCTAAAATGGTTTCTACAAGGCTAAATGCCAAGAGTAATGCTGTCCTCAGCAGCCATATTCATTCATCTTTTTAAAAGTTGTCATGTCAAATGAGGTTTAATGATGAGATGCCACAGAGCAAACACTGATGGGACTAAACACAGGGTGACAGAGGGGGTTGCTGAGGAGCTGTGCTGGCTGCCTGGGTGTATAAAACGCTACAGGGCTGTGAGACTGTCAAAACAGGAGTCTAAGGAGGCAGAAAATGGAACCTTGACAGCAGTCAAGAATCAAAGAAGGAAGTGGTAGAAGAAACCTTTAGAAAAGATTCAAGACAAAATAGGAAACAGGACAAATGTGTCATGGGGTGTGGCCTACGTTTCTGAAAGTTTTCAGTATCAAACATTGAAACAGACAGCAAGTCACTGTAATCGATTATTTATCATGTTCTTTCTGATGTAAAAACAATACTCATACAAACAAAAGTAACAAGCTGGCAAGTGCAGAAGTGTGTATCATAAAGTGAGAACACTTCCTCCCCTCACAATCCTTATCTCCTTCCAGATCATTTCAAAGTGCGATTGCAAGGCTGTGGATAGCACATACACTTTTACACTTCTTTCTCCCTCAGATCTCATTAAAATAATAGTAATAGAATAAAAATGGCTTAAACCAACAATAAAGAGAATGATCAAAGAAATGAGAGAACTCAACAAATTTCTAGAAAGTGGAAAGGGAATGAAGAAATCTGCTGGAATCAAGATTGCCAGGAGAAATATCAATAACCTCAGATATGCAGATGACATCACTCTTATGGCAGAAAGTGAAGAGGGAGCTAAAAAGCCTCTTGATGAAAGTGAAAGAGGAGAGCTAAAAAGTTGGCTTAAAGATCAACATTCAGAAAACCAAGATCATGGCATCTGATCCCATCACTTCATGGGAATTAGATGGGGAAACAGTGTCAGATTTTATTTTGGGGGGATCCAAAATCACTTCAGATGGTGATTGCAGCCATGAAATTAAAGAGGCTTACTCCTTGGAAGAAAAGTTATGACCAACCTGGAGAGTGTATTGAAAAGCAGAGACATTAGTTTGCCGACTAAGGCCCGTCTAGTCAGGATTATGGTTTTTCCTGTGGTCATGTATGGATTTGAGAGTTGGACTGTGAAGGCTGAGTGGCGAATAATTGATGCTTTTGACCTGTGGTTTTGGAGAACACTCGTCAGAGTCCCTTGGACTGCAAGGAGATCCAACCAGTCCATTCTGAAGGAGATCAGCCCTGGGATTTCTTTGGAAGGAATGATGCTAAAGCTGAAACTCCAGTACTTTGGCCACCTCATGTGAAGAGCTGACTCACTGGAAAAGACTCTGATGCTGGGAGGGATTGATGGCAGGAGGAGAAGGGGATGACCGAGGATGAGATGGCTGGATGGCATCAATGACTCGATGGACGTGTGTCTGTCTGAGTGAACTCCGAGAGATGGTAATGAACAGGGAGGCCTGGCGTGCTGTGTTTCATGGGGTTGCAAAGAGTCAGACATGACTGAGCGACTGAACTGAAGGGCTCCCAGTAGTTTTTGAAAAACTTGTCAGCAAGTTTTATATATAAATGAGTGTTTCCAAAAATAGGCCACTCCTTTTTTTTTTAATGACAAAATAGATGACGCAATTCTAAGAAAGGAATACAAATTTATTATACTGTTCATTCTTAATTTCATACAATTTAAGTCTTATGGTGAAATCAGAATTTTTTATCCACTAATTTATATCAGTATCAATAAAGTAGTACACTAACAGAGGATTTCAACTGTGAGAAAAACCAAGCAAAGAGAGAGATGGGATAAAGAAAAATGTATAGTTAGTATGATGATAAACTGGGAGGAAATCTGTCCTAGAGGGGTTTGCTGCTGCTACTGCTGCTGCTAAGTCACTTGAGTCTTGTCCGACTCTGTGCAACCGCATAGATGGCCTCCTTATAGGCTCTTCTGTCACTGGGATTCTCCAGGCAAGAACTCTGGATTGGGTTGCCATTTCCTTCTCCAATGCATGAAAATGAAAAGTGAAAATGAAGTCGCTCAGTCGTGTCTGACTCTTAGTGACCTCATGGACTGCAACGTACAAGGCTCCTCCGTGCATGGGATTTTCCAGGCAAGAGTACTGGAGTGGGGAGTCATTGCCTTCTCTGAGAGACGTTTAGGAGTGATTATTTGTTGCAGTTTTTTTGAATAAATATAGTCTTGTGTTGTCTTTTTTTATCTTCAGACGAAAAGTAAAATTTTCAGTGGGTTTTCAGAAAAACAAAAATATGTTAAAACTATTGATTGATAATTTCAGATATAGTAAATGATAACCCACATTTTTTTCCAGGTAAGATGAATATAATTTCTGTGCAAGGGAAGTACTAACTCCAAAGATTAAACTAAATGCCTAGTTAGGTATTATCCATCTTTATATCTGAGAAGTTTATCTTAAAAATTCATTTATAAAATTCATGTAAATACCTAGCTTCTTAAATAGTCTTCCAACAATTTGGAAATCTTAATGGATCACCCATTATTTAATGATTTGGATAAAAATTTAATATATATTAATTATATAATTTTAAGAGTCAGGTCTTAACTTTTTAGAACTTACACTTCAGTGGTTTTAAAGTTGATCCCAAGTGGAATAAGCTGATAATCATTTAAACAGTATTGCTCAAGAGATGCACTTTATGGTCTGCTTAAGCTTTGACATGCATTTTCTTATCTTCTAGAGTGAATCCCAAGTGATAGTAGAATGTTAACTTTCTGAGTTTATCAGCTTTTTTTTCTTCTTTTTTCTCTCTAATGATTTTGTAATGTTGTTTTTGTTTCTGCTTCAATTATTCCCAGTATTTTCATATGGAGTCCATGCCTCCAAAGCCTTCTAGGATGCTTAGCTTACTTTGACCAAGTTTCCCAGGTGGAACGGAAGATTATTTCCTTTCAGACCAGAGACTTCAGTAAATTTGGGATATCTCAAAATTATAAGAATTTACATACGAAAATACTAGTGTTACATTTTGTAGACAATGGTCTGTTCTCTGGTTTAGTAGTTGCACAATAGATTTTAAACAGGAGGGAAAGGGTCAGGGCACACCCTTTAAAAGAATGACATAGTCAAGTGTATATGTCTGTGTGTTAGTCGCTCAGTTGTATCTGCTTGTGACTGCATGGACTATAGACCACCAGGCTCCTCTGTCCATAGAATTCTCTAGGCAAGAATACTGGAACAAATATTCATTCTCTTTGTCAGGGGCTCTTCCTGACCCAGGGATTAAACCCATGTCTCCTGCATCTCAGATTCTTTACCATCTGAGCCACCAGGGAAGCCCTGGCACAGTCATAGGACATAACAAGGACTGCTTAAAACCAGCTAGGTCCTAAATGGCAGATGATTTTACTTCTAGTAGACCTAGAGCCTAAATGTGTTCTTATTTAAATATATTAGAATGCTCAATGACACACCCACCAGTGCCATGACAGTTATGAGACCAATCATAAAAGGTCAAAAAGTGGGCAGTGGCCGAATTTCTGAAATTCCAACTCCTTCCCCCCAATAACTGAAATAATCCTCCTTTGCATTAGCCTATAAAATTATTCAGTTCATAAAAATTTGAATCCCCCAAGTTATTAAATTTCTTATAAACAGTAGTTTAGGTTTCTATAAATACTATAAATGATAGTTTCCCCAGTCTTTCATTAAATGATCTTATTTGCTAATGTTTCCGATTCTTCTGGCATGAGAGTGAGTGAGTGTGTGTGTGTGTGTGTGTGTGTGTGGTGTATGTAAAGGAGAACTTTAACCTTGCTAGTGGTAGGTACTCTCTTTTATTTTACTCTTTTCTGGTTACAAACCCACTGTTAACATTAAAAAGGTGCTTTAAAATAAAATGTCTATAAAGAAAAAAATAAATAACATGCCTTCTGAAATGGCCCACACTCTGTCCTTAGAGTGTGTCTCTAAATAAATCCACTTCTTACCTATACCTGGGTCTCTCACTGAACTCTTTCTGTGATGAGACATTAAGAACCTCAAAGTCACTGGGAACAGCTGTGATGATTTCTTAGAATCAGACAACAGTGAAGTTTGCTTCATCAGTTGACTCCCTTTCATGTATGACTTCTTTGGAACATGCAGGACTGGTTTAATGTTTTACTCAAAGTAATGTTATCAAGTACATAGCCTAGACACACCCACAGGCAAGGCAAAGATCCTTGTTTCACCAGGGAGGTTCTTCAACTGCTTGGATTTCTATAGACAACAAGAGAACTGATGCTGATACTGGAAAAGCACATGTTTTATTCAATGACAAAAGAATGAAGAAGTGGGAACTTACTTCACAAATTAACTTCTCAACAAGATTTGGATAGAAACACTATATGTATACACTATACATAGCCTCTCCTGGTGGCTCAGATAGTAAAGAATCCGCCTGCCAATGCAGGTGACCAGCACCTTATCCCAGGGTCAGGAAGATTCTCTGGAGAAAGGAATGGCTATCCATTTCAGTATTCTTGCTTGGAGAATCCATGGGCAAAAGATCCTGGCAACTACAGTCCACAGGGTCTCAAACAGTCAAAAATGACTGAAGCGACTTTGGCATACACACAAAAGGGAAGTGAAAGTGTTAGTCACTCAGTCATGTCTGACTCTTTCTAACATCATAAACTGTAGACGACCAGGCTCCTCTGTCTATGGAATCCTTGGGGCAAGAATACTGGAGTGTATTGCCATGCCCTTTTTCAGAGGATCTTTCTAACCTAGGCTCTGAATCTGTGGCTCCTACTTTGCAGGCAGTTTCTTTATTGTTGAAAGTCACCAAGGAAGCCCTATAGGGTTGAGATAAAAGAAAAGGGTCTGAAAAGAGTGGGGGTAGTCTTTATGAGAAATGGCAACTCACTCCAGTGTTCTTGCCCCAGGGATGGGGGAGCCTTGTGGGCTGCCGTCTACGGGGTTACACAGAGTTGGACATGACTGAAGTGACTTAGCAGCAGCAGCAATATCTGACAACAGGCAGTTTGGACTTGGAATTGAGGTCCTTGTATGGTCATTTCCAGTTGTCATCATAGAACTGTCAACTCTTATGGTGCTGGTGGGTATGTCATTTAGCATGCTAATTATTACAATTAGTGTGTAAAGAGGCTCAAGATCCACTGAAAGTCATGTCTTCTACCATCTTGGGCCTGAAAAGTGAAAGTGTTAGTTGCTCAGTTTTGTCTTTTCCTTGTGACCCCATTGAGTGTGCCTGCCAGGCATCTCTGACCATGGAATATTCTACAGGCAAGAATATTAGAGTGGGTTGCCATTCTCTTCTTCAGGGGATCTTCCTGACCCGGGATCAAACCTGCATTTCATGTCTCCTGCATTGGCTGGCAGGTCCTTTGCCAATAGCACCACTTGGGAAGCCCTATCTTGGGCCAAGTAGGTTCTAAACAGTTTTTGTATCTTTCTCTTTGCAGCTTCTTCCTGAAACTTAGATAAAGAGCAATTGGTTTCCAATGGAGGGAGGAACAGGGATTTGATTCTGTGACTACAGCCTTGGTAATAGTAGAACTTCTTTCAAATTTGGAGTAAATTCTCTCAAAACTTACCACTGCTTTATTAACTAAGTTTATGTAATCTAAATCATCTGTGGTCATTTCCACAATCTTCATAGCGTCTTAACTAGGAGTATATTCTATTTCAAGAAACCACTTTCTTTAGTCACCAACAAGAAGCAGCTCCTCAACCATGAAATTTTATCAGGTGATTGGAGCGATTCAGTCACAACTTCAAGTTTCAGTTCTAATTGTAATTGTCTTTTATTGGTTACTTCCTCCAGTGAAGTCATCCATGAGGGTTGGAATAAATTCTTTCCAAGCTTCTGTTAATATTTTGACCTCTTCCCATGAATCATAAATGTTCTTTATGGCATCTAGAGTACTAAATCCTTTCTAGAAGCTTTCTAATTTCCTTTGCCCATATCCATCAGAGGAATATGGCAGATCTAGCTTTTCAAAATGTATTTTCAAATAATAAGACTTGACATCCAATATTACTCCTTATTTATGACCCATAGAATGGTTGTGTTAGTAGGCATGAAAATATCAATCTCATTGTCTATCTCCAACAAAGCTCTTTGGTGACCAGTTACATTGTCACTGAGCAGTAATATTTTGAAATCAATCTTTTTTATTCCCCTCCATCAGTATTTCTTAACAATTGGCTTCAAATATTCAGTAAACCATGTGTTAAACAGAGGTGCTGTCATCTAGGCTTTATTGTTCCATTTATAGATCACAGCATAGTGTATTTAGCATCATTCTTAAAGGTCTTAGTACTTTTTAAATGGTACAGTAACATTGGTTTCAATTTAAAGTCATCAGCATTGTTGGTTCCTAACATGAGTCAAATTGCCCTTTGAATTTTTGAAAGCGGACAGTGATGTCTCATCTCTGGCTATGAAAATTCTAGATGGTGTCTTCAAATAGAAAGCTATCCCATCTACATTGAAAATCACTTGTTTAGTGTAGCCACCTTCATTAATTATCTTAGTGAGATACTCTGTACACCTTGCTACAATTTCTAACTCAGAACTTGCTGCTTTACCTTGCGCTCATTTTATGAAGATAGATTCTTTCCTTAAACCTTACCATCATCTTCTGCTGGTTTAAGACTTTTCCTTAGCAACTTCCTCATCTGTCTCAGCCATCATAGAATTGAAGGTAGTTAGAGTCTGGAGAATCCCAGGGATGGGGAAACCTGGTGGGCTGCCGTCTGTGGGGTCACAGAGAGTCGGACACGACTGAAGTGACTTAATAGCAGCAGCAGAGCCTGGCTCTGGATTAGGCTTTGCCTTAAGGGAATGCTGTGGATTATACACTTGTCTATCCAAACCACTAAAACATTCTCCGTATCAGCAAAAAGGACATTTTGCTTTACCATCCATGTGTCCCCTACTGTAGCACTTTCAATTTCTCTCAAGAATGTTTCCTTAGCATTTACAACTTGGTTGACTTTGTTGCAAGAAGGCTAACTTCTGAAATACTTTCCTCACTAAACTTATACATTTATAGCTTTTGCCTTTGTGTGTCACCTATGATTTCTCCTTTCATTTCAATTCTTCAAAGCCATTTTTTAAGGTAATTAGTTGACCAAGTTTCAATGTTTCTGTCTTTGAAAACAAGGAGTTTGAGGAGAGGGAGAGATGGGGGATGTCCAGTTGGTGAAGCAGTTAGAACACAAACATTTATCAATTAAGACTATCTTCTTATATGTGTACAGTACTTGGTACCTGGAAACAGTCATTATAGTAATATCAAAAATAACTGATCACATATCACCATGAGACATACAATAATAATTTGAAATATTGTGAGAATTGCCAAAATGTGACAAAATGACACCTTTGTGAATCATTTGTTATTGTGCTGGACTCTTTGTAGATATTTTTAGTCTGGAAACATCTATTATTCAGATCTGGGAATCATGTTTTGTTAGTACATAGATAATAACCTCATTCCATTTTTCCCTCCCCTCTTCCTAAAATCTGAATTGTGTTAGTCAAGTGTAGCAATAGAATTTTCTTAGCATTTCCATATAAATATTTTTTTCTTTACACACAAAAGGGAAGTGAAAGTGTTAGTCACTCAGTCATGTCTGACTCTTTCTAACATCATAAACTGTAGACGACCAGGCTCCTCTGTCTATGGAATCCTTGGGGCAAGAATACTGGAGTGTATTGCCATGCCCTTTTTCAGAGGATCTTTCTAACCTAGGCTCTGAATCTGTGGCTCCTACTTTGCAGGCAGTTTCTTTATTGTTGAAAGTCACCAAGGAAGCCCTATAGGGTTGAGATAAAAGAAAAGGGTCTGAAAAGAGTGGGGGTAGTCTTTATGAGAAATGGCAACTCACTCCAGTGTTCTTGCCCCAGGGATGGGGGAGCCTTGTGGGCTGCCGTCTACGGGGTTACACAGAGTTGGACATGACTGAAGTGACTTAGCAGCAGCAGCAATATCTGACAACAGGCAGTTTGGACTTGGAATTGAGGTCCTTGTATGGTCATTTCCAGTTGTCATCATAGAACTGTCAACTCTTATGGTGCTGGTGGGTATGTCATTTAGCATGCTAATTATTACAATTAGTGTGTAAAGAGGCTCAAGATCCACTGAAAGTCATGTCTTCTACCATCTTGGGCCTGAAAAGTGAAAGTGTTAGTTGCTCAGTTTTGTCTTTTCCTTGTGACCCCATTGAGTGTAGCCTGCCAGGCATCTCTGACCATGGAATATTCTACAGGCAAGAATATTAGAGTGGGTTGCCATTCTCTTCTTCAGGGGATCTTCCTGACCCGGGATCAAACCTGCATTTCATGTCTCCTGCATTGGCTGGCAGGTCCTTTGCCAATAGCACCACTTGGGAAGCCCTATCTTGGGCCAAGTAGGTTCTAAACAGTTTTTGTATCTTTCTCTTTGCAGCTTCTTCCTGAAACTTAGATAAAGAGCAATTGGTTTCCAATGGAGGGAGGAACAGGGATTTGATTCTGTGACTACAGCCTTGGTAATAGTAGAACTTCTTTCAAATTTGGAGTAAATTCTCTCAAAACTTACCACTGCTTTATTAACTAAGTTTATGTAATCTAAATCATCTGTGGTCATTTCCACAATCTTCATAGCGTCTTAACTAGGAGTATATTCTATTTCAAGAAACCACTTTCTTTAGTCACCAACAAGAAGCAGCTCCTCAACCATGAAATTTTATCAGGTGATTGGAGCGATTCAGTCACAACTTCAAGTTTCAGTTCTAATTGTAATTGTCTTTTATTGGTTACTTCCTCCAGTGAAGTCATCCATGAGGGTTGGAATAAATTCTTTCCAAGCTTCTGTTAATATTTTGACCTCTTCCCATGAATCATAAATGTTCTTTATGGCATCTAGAGTACTAAATCCTTTCTAGAAGCTTTCTAATTTCCTTTGCCCATATCCATCAGAGGAATATGGCAGATCTAGCTTTTCAAAATGTATTTTCAAATAATAAGACTTGACATCCAATATTACTCCTTATTTATGACCCATAGAATGGTTGTGTTAGTAGGCATGAAAATATCAATCTCATTGTCTATCTCCAACAAAGCTCTTTGGTGACCAGTTACATTGTCACTGAGCAGTAATATTTTGAAATCAATCTTTTTTATTCCCCTCCATCAGTATTTCTTAACAATTGGCTTCAAATATTCAGTAAACCATGTGTTAAACAGAGGTGCTGTCATCTAGGCTTTATTGTTCCATTTATAGATCACAGCATAGTGTATTTAGCATCATTCTTAAAGGTCTTAGTACTTTTTAAATGGTACAGTAACATTGGTTTCAATTTAAAGTCATCAGCATTGTTGGTTCCTAACATGAGTCAAATTGCCCTTTGAATTTTTGAAAGCGGACAGTGATGTCTCATCTCTGGCTATGAAAATTCTAGATGGTGTCTTCAAATAGAAAGCTATCCCATCTACATTGAAAATCACTTGTTTAGTGTAGCCACCTTCATTAATTATCTTAGTGAGATACTCTGTACACCTTGCTACAATTTCTAACTCAGAACTTGCTGCTTTACCTTGCGCTCATTTTATGAAGATAGATTCTTTCCTTAAACCTTACACATCATCTTCTGCTGGTTTAAGACTTTTCCTTAGCAACTTCCTCATCTGTCTCAGCCATCATAGAATTGAAGGTAGTTAGAGTCTGGAGAATCCCAGGGATGGGGAAACCTGGTGGGCTGCCGTCTGTGGGGTCACAGAGAGTCGGACACGACTGAAGTGACTTAATAGCAGCAGCAGAGCCTGGCTCTGGATTAGGCTTTGCCTTAAGGGAATGCTGTGGATTATACACTTGTCTATCCAAACCACTAAAACATTCTCCGTATCAGCAAAAAGGACATTTTGCTTTACCATCCATGTGTCCCCTACTGTAGCACTTTCAATTTCTCTCAAGAATGTTTCCTTAGCATTTACAACTTGGTTGACTTTGTTGCAAGAAGGCTAACTTCTGAAATACTTTCCTCACTAAACTTATACATTTATAGCTTTTGCCTTTGTGTGTCACCTATGATTTCTCCTTTCATTTCAATTCTTCAAAGCCATTTTTTAAGGTAATTAGTTGACCAAGTTTCAATGTTTCTGTCTTTGAAAACAAGGAGTTTGAGGAGAGGGAGAGATGGGGGATGTCCAGTTGGTGAAGCAGTTAGAACACAAACATTTATCAATTAAGACTATCTTCTTATATGTGTACAGTACTTGGTACCTGGAAACAGTCATTATAGTAATATCAAAAATAACTGATCACATATCACCATGAGACATACAATAATAATTTGAAATATTGTGAGAATTGCCAAAATGTGACAAAATGACACCTTTGTGAATCATTTGTTATTGTGCTGGACTCTTTGTAGATATTTTTAGTCTGGAAACATCTATTATTCAGATCTGGGAATCATGTTTTGTTAGTACATAGATAATAACCTCATTCCATTTTTCCCTCCCCTCTTCCTAAAATCTGAATTGTGTTAGTCAAGTGTAGCAATAGAATTTTCTTAGCATTTCCATATAAATATTTTTTTCTTTTTTCTGAGTGATAATTTCAAGTTTACAGTTTACATTTGCTCCTTATTTATTCACTTATTTTAAAATTCTAATGTCTTTCTTTTTTATCTAAAGTCTTCTAGAAAAGTGTTAATTTCTTCTGGATGAAATATCTTTTTTGAGTGATTTTAAACTTCTTACTGAATCTTGTAGTTTTCTCTTTTTTTCACATTCCTTTCTTTGATTGTTCCTTTTCATCTGGCTTAAATTTTAGGAACTTTCTTGAAATATCAGGTGTTTATTGTGTCCTGTCATAGTTATGTGCAAGGTGCTAAGAAACTAATGGAAGATTTCTCTGCATGTAGGCAGAACTGTTGTGGGTGAGTGAGTTTTACCTTGTGTTGATTAGATAAATGTGTAGCTATTTCATTGGGAGATCATGAAAAGTCAATATTTATTGGTCTTTTCTCTTCCAATTAGTCCCTTCTTTATGTGGGAATTCCTTAATCAACAGCCTGCATATATATATATATATCTGCTTTTCTCTGTTCTGGAAGACAATGTGAAAAATAAGAAAATGAGGATCTCATACAAAGATATTCACCTAATATCACACTAATATTTGTATTTGGTATCCATGAAAAAAGGAAGCTCTCTTGATCAACCCTGTCAGAAAGCTAGCTTTCAACAAATTATAGAGGTTATATGAATTCTTACTGCTTAAAATTTTCCCCAAATTAGTGATTCAAAACAATAATTATCATTTATTGTCTCTTTTGGTTTTGGTAGATCTAAAATTCATAAACTGCTTCTCTGGGCAGTTCTGGCTAAGGGTCTCTCAATGAGGTTGTATTCTCATAGCTGCCAGGCTTCAGTCATCTGCAGGCATCACAGGAGCTTGGAGGATCTACCTTCCAAGGTAGTTTACTGACATAGTTAACAAGTTGGAAGTGGTCATTAGTGGAAATCCTCCATCTCTCTCTAAAAATGGCATGCTTCCAGGCCTGCTGGAGTGTCCTCAGATGGACTTTTCCTATAAAATTATACAGATTATGTGTGTGTCTGTGTACACACACACACAGACACACACACACACACACACACACACACACACACACATATATATATATATATATGAAAGTCACTCAGTCCTGTCTGACTCTTCGTGACCCCATGGACTGTACAGTCCATGGAATTCTCCAGGCTAGAATACTGCTGTGGATAGCCTTTTCCTTCTCCAGGGGATCTTCTCAACACAGGGATTGAACCTAGGTCTTCCATATTGCAGGCAGATTCTTTACCAGCTGAACCACAAGGGAAGCCCAACACTACTGGAGCAGATAGCCTATCCCTTCTCCAGCAGATCTTCCCAACCCAGGAATTGAACCAGGGCCTCCTGCATTGAAGGTGGATTCTTTACCAATGGAGCTATCAGGGAAGCCCTATATAGTTACAAAATCAGAAGTCCTCTTAGATAATACTATATTGCTAGCATCATTGTTCAAGTGGTTCCAGGTTTAGCTATTTGGAGCTCTTTTAGTTAGCACATTTGTCCTTTTGATATCCTTTGTCTTTTCTCTCTTTTTGTTGACCATTTCCTTATTTTCTGACATTTCAAATTTCTCATATTGATATTAATATATCCCCTGTCCCAATCCTGAAGTTAGCCATTCTCAAGATGACTTGGTTCTTTCTATTGATGAATTCTGTTATAAACCAGGAATGGGGATTGTGTGTGTTCATTGTTGTTGGTGAATTATCGCTACTGGGCCCTTGTGGCAGACAGAACTAGAATGTATATGCATATATTTTAACCCATGCAGACACACACATCTATCATGATTACTTTATCAATCTATCTAGAATTACATTAACCATGGTTTATAGTGATGCCCCCTCCCACAAGTAATCCCACACCATATGGCTCATTCTGGCTTTTTCCAAGATATTCATTTCATAATGCAGAATCTGATTATAGACCCTAGATTCAAGGCATCTCTTTAAGTACCAGAATTCAATAAAACAATTTGACTGAAGAAGTTCAAAATCCATCCTTAGAGAAAAGGTCATTTTACATATTATTTATTTGCTTAATATTTTCTTCTGTATTTTCTCCTGTGCATGGTTTTCTCTAGTTCAGCTGTCTTTTTAGAGATTTGGGGGGAAATTATTATAATAGATGATTTAGTTTAGCTGAATTTCAGTATTCTCAATTTCAAGTGGAGTCATTAAAATTAACATGCCCAGTTAAATTCTAGTGTTTTAACATCAGTGGTACTAAGCTGATTAAGATTATTAATATTTTATGGAATGATATCCCAAGTGTCAGAGTATAATAAAGTTGCTTAGCATTAGTCTCTCCTGTAGAATTTGCCTTTGCCATAGTGAACAATTTTAAAAGTCAAATCTCTAAACACAAACTTTTGTAAGTAGTTTTTATATTCACCAGCTATATGTGTTCCATCATAACAATGATCTAAGCATAAAGCTTGTTTTATAATAAATAGAAGGAGCAGCTGCTTTAATTACCATAGAGTCTCAGTGGAAAATTACAGTGGCCCTCACTGGAAAAGAAATGAATAAAGAAGCATCATTACCATCCTTATAATTGCACCCTAATAACCTTAATCTGAAATCAGAGAAAAAAATGTTAACAACTTGCATTAAGATTTAAAGTTGTGTTAAAATATAAATAGTCATGATAAGCCTTTGAATTTTAGTTCATGTATACTCTTAAAAGCAAATAGTCACTGAATATTACATATAGTATTTTCCCTTTTGAGTATCTAGTATAACAATATTAAATAACCTCACCTGCTAAAGGAGAAAACAAATTCTAGAGACATTGAGTAGGGTAGGAAAGAGTCCAGCTTAAAGCCTCAGACTCATCTAGCATACACAAATAAACTACTGCATAAAATTGGAAAAATAAATCTCCCTAAGCCTCATTTCCTTTATTGGTAAATTTAGTATGATTACATGTATTTCATGAGATTATTGTTAGAATTAAATGAAAACATGTATAAAATTCCCTGGTCAGTGGCAGGTTTGGTTCTTTTTCACTTCCCTAGGTAGCACAAAGTGCAGATACTGGATAAACCTTCATCTGTCATCTCTCAGTGTTAATAAAATCTTTGCTGCTGTTTCTAAGTCGCTTCAGTCATGTCAGACTCTGTGTGATCCCATAGATGGCAGCCCACCAGGCTCTGCTGTTCCTGGAATTCTCCAGGCAAGAACATTGGAGTGGGTTGTCATTTCCTTATTCAATGCATGGAAGTGAAAAGTGAAAGTGAAGTCGCTCAGTCGTGTCTGACTCTTCGTGACCCCATGAACTGCAGCCTCTGTCCATGAGATTTTCCAAGCAAGAGTACTGGAGTGGGTTGCCATGGGCTTCTCTGAATAAAAGCTTTAGGTACTTACAAAATTCTCAAAGGAATAATTCAAATAGCCCCATGGTTTAAGCCTACACTACTATGGATCCTCCAAGAGATGTGTTTAATTTATAAGTGAAGTAGAAATTGATGAATGTATACAGAAATCCATTCAGCAATATTATTCTTCTACTCTGCTGTTTAATTGTTGATTTACTTGTGAGTGGCCCAGAAAAAGAAAATATTGAGTTCAACTTTAATGGTTCCAGTGATATGAAGGAAAGGTGTTGTGGAGACCTATCCTGAGATGACAGGTATAAAGCCTTGTACCAAGGCTGCAGATGTGGAGTCCTATACCAAGGTCATCTTTGAAACTGACCAAGCCGCATAGCAATTATTGCAATGAAACTCTCTGACCTAAACTATCTCCAGGACACCATATTAGATAAAAATACCTATAATCCTAACCAATCACCTAATGCCACAGTTCGAGCAGAAAATTTTTGTCTTAAAGCTATAAAAATTCATTACTAGCCCATAAAAGCAGTCGGCTCTCCCTTGAGCCAGCCTACTGTTCTAACAGTGTCTTCTGCTCTATTGAATTCTATTCCTCTCTCATTCTGCATCATGTCTGGAAATTCTTTTCCAATCTGAGCACAGATCCCAACACTTGTTACCCTGGGACCTTTAATAGTAGCCCTGGAACTTTATGTACCATTTTTCATTTTCAAATTTTATCAGGTTTCCTGGTCCTGAAGAAGACAGGGACCAAAAAAGAGGAAAATTATATACTTATATATATATATAATCCATTAATAAATCTATACACATGGTATATATAACAAAAAAGAGATAGACTGAGAGACAAACAGAGCAATTAATAGAACTCCGTGGTACTGGAGATGACTCTTGAGAGTCCCTTGGACAGTTAGAAGATCAAACCAGTCAATCCCAAAGGAAATCAACCCTGAATAGTCATTGGAAGGACTGCTGAAGCTGAAGCTCCACTACTCTGGCCACCTGATGCAAAGAGCTGACTCATTAGGAAAGATCCTTATGCTGGGAAAGATTGAGGGCAGGAAGAGAAGGAGGCAATAGAGGATGAGATGGTTGGATGGCATCACTGACATGAGTTTGAGCAAATCCAGCAGATGATGAAGGAGAGGGAAGACTGGCATGCTTCAGTTCATGGGGTCACAGAGTCAGACATGACTTAGCAAATGAGAAACAATCATTCTCCACCCTTCGAATGACTGAGTGTAAAAATTCCATTCTATAAATTTGTAAGTATTTTACTTCTAAGCATATTTTCAGAAGCATATATTCAAAGTTAGAGTTACTTATCAAGGGATTGTTTGCAATCTCTTTATCTCCATTTAGATTTTCCCCAGTACATGGCCATTTTTTTCATTTTTAGAAATGCAGATTTTCTGAAAAAGTTTAAACAATAGAATTTAACCAAATCTTATCAAATTTATCCATGTAGATATCATTATAATTACATAAGTATACATTTTAATTTGTTCCTACAAAGGTTTTATCCATAGAAATCTTAAGATTAAAATGACATTTCCACCCAAATCTTAAAGATATGTCTTAGATATCTTTGAAATATTTGTTTTAGAAATTTCATAATTGTGTGTGTGTTTGAAAATGCCAATGCATGTAAACAAATTTATTTATGGAAGACACATTATGATCTTAAGCTCCAAATATTTGCAAGTACAAATATTTAAAAGACCACAGATGCAAGAATTTAATCATAGTAGGTTACTTACAGCTGTAAATGATTTTAAAGCTAGCCCCTTTTATAGTAGCTCCTGTCTAGTCAAGGCTATGGTTTTTCCTGTGGTCATGTATGAATGTGAGAGTTGGACTGTGAAGAAGGCTGAGCGCCAAAGAATTGATGCCATTGAACTGTGGTGTTGGAGAAGACTATTGAGAGTCCCGTGGACTACAAGGAGATCCAACCAGTCCATTCTAAAGGAGATTAGCCCTCGATGTTCTTTGGAAGGAATGATGCTAAAGCTGAAACTCCAGTACTTTTGGCCACCTCATGTGAAGAGTTGACTCATTGGAAAAGACTCTGACACTGGAAAGGATTGGGGGCAGGAGGAGAAGGGGAAGACAGAGGATCAAATGGCTGGATGGCATCACCGACTGGATGGAGTGAGTTTGAGTTAACTCCAGGAGTTGGTGATGGACAGAGAGGCCTGGTGTGCTGCGATTCATGGGGTTGCAAAGAGCCGGACACGACTGAGCAACTGAACTGAACTGAACTGACTGAAAGCAAGAAGAGCATATAAGCAGAAGAATCCTGTGATGATGATATAACAGTATGAACCCATTTAGATAATGCTTACATTTTAAATAATACTATGAGTTTGAGTAAGCTCCAGATGTTGGTGATTGATAGCAAAGCCTGGCATGCTACAGTCCATGGGATCACAGTCAGACACAACTGAGCAACTGAACTGAATTGATGAAGCATTGTATTTGTTATATGAAATTATGTGCCTTGGAAATACTGTTTCATCTTTTTCTCTGATTGGCTGTTTCTACACTTGTTTATAACTCTTGCCTAAATTAACCTCTACATTATCTTACTGTTTGTTAGTCACATCATTGACCAAATTGCTGTAGGTGGGATGTATTATTTACTCTCTTAATACTGACCAGCACATAATTTTCCTGTGATAATTGGAAGTAAATCTCACACTGTTTCAAAATACTTGATCTTTTAAACTTACTGGTAAGCTTCCCGTTACTCTGTGGAGCAATGCCCTCTGTTCATTTGTGGGCAAGTGTATAACCAAGTGTAAATGATAATTATCATATCATTCTGTTTCTATAGAGATATACCTCAGCAATGGTTGTATAACATTCTTGTCCTTAATCACGGGAGTTTTGCAGGTGGCACTAAGTGGTAGAGAATCTACCTGCCATTGTAGAAAATGAAAGAGACTTGCCCCTGAAGTAGGAAATGGCAACCCATTCTAGTACTCTTGAGGGGAAATTCCATGGACAAAGTAGCTTAGTGGGCTACACAGTCCATGGGACAACAGAAAGTCAGATGCGAATAAGCACAGCACAACACCATAATCACATCCTTACAGCTTTACACACATGCACATGCATGCACACGTGCACACACACACACACACACACACACACCCCTCTTACATGATTTTGCAACTTGGGAGAGAAATGTAACTCTTCAACTCTGCTCTTGACCTTAAAATTGGAAATTAAAGTAGCATTGTTCTTTTCAGCAAACTACTAAAATGCTTGTCTCAATAATATATGGATGTGTAACAAAGTACCACAAATTTAAAAACTCAATTTTATTCATTTGCTTATAATTTTGTGGGTCAGCACTTTCAATTGGATTTAGTTGATGTTCATTCTGCTAGTCACTCTTAGCCACCCTATGTGGTTTTGACATCCTGAGGCTTAACTGGAAATGGGTGAGTTAATATGGCCTCATTTACTCACACATCTGGGTTGCATCTAGCATTGACGGGCCATAGAATCCAGCAGACTGGAACAGGCTTCTCACATGCTGGGGGAAGAGTTCTAGTCAGCACTATGAGAGGGAGCACCCCTATGTAAGTATCTTTCAAGTTTCAGCTTCTAATAATATCTACTAAGGTGTCATTGGCCAAAGCAAACAGAAAGACCAGTTGCCAGTGTGGAAAGATACTACATGTGGATGTGGTAAAATACAACTTTATTAGAGGACATTAATATATCAGTGTCCTATAAGCATGATTATATCAGAGTCCTATAGACTTTCACATAGTCATATGGTAACAAGGCAAAAAACTTCAAGGGAAAAGATCAGCAGATTATTTTTAAGTCAGCATGTTGCACTCATTGATTTAGTGACTTCAACAAGGTCTAAAATTATCCCTTCAGTGTTTTCCTGACAAAAGGTATTATGAAAACACTGAGGAGCTGAATTAGGTTATATTTTTCTCTGGGTTGATGCATATTTATCAAAGTCAGAATTCATTAATAAAATCAGGATGTCTATTGCGAATTTTATAGAAAGAACCACACATTTGATCTAGCATAATATTAGGTACAGAGAAGGCAGTGGCACTCCACTCCAGTACTCTTGCCCGGAGAATTCCGTGGGCAGAGGAGCCTGGTGGGCTGAAGTCCAAGGGGTCGCCAAGAGTTGGACACAACTGAGTGACTTCACTCTCACTTTCCAGTTTCATGCATTGGCAAAGGAAAGGGCAACCCACTCCAGTGTTTTTCTTGGAGAATTCCAGGGACAGGGGAGCCTGGTGGGCTGCCATCTATGGGGCTGCACAGAGTTTGACATGGTTGAAGTGACTTAGCAGCAATATTAGGTAAGGGGCTTCCTAAGTGGGTCAGTGGGAAAGAATCCAGAAGCCATGGGTTCTGTCCCTGGGTTGGGAAGGTACTCTAGAGGAGGAAATGGCAACCCACACTAGGATTCTTGCCTGGAAAACCCCATGGACAGAAGAGCCTGGCAGGCTACAGTCCATGGGGTTGCAAAGAGTCAGACATGATTAGCAACTAAACAACAACAACAGTAATATTAGATAAAGATTACTAATTTAATAATAAACATGACATCACTTATGGGATCAGACCTCTCATATTTGATTGATTAATTTTCTTCATACTTCTGGACAAAGTTGGACAGCAGATGACTTTATTTAGGTAAGTGATAACTAAATATTTTTATCTTACACTCTGCTATTAAGAATCAGTTTTGAATACTCTAATGTCCATATTAA
>SJYC01092646.1:0-16928 GCA_006408675.1 Madoqua kirkii | reverse complement strand
AAGCTCTCTGTCTAAAAGGCAAAAACATAGAGTGTCTCTGGAGAAGGAGGGTAACCCCAGTGCCCCTCCAGTTGCCCCCCACCTTTGTTTCCTGGGATTGTATGAGTAAGAGATGTTTCTAATATCCACAGAACTCCCAAAATAGTGAATTATGCAAATGTGCATGTAATTAATGAAAATGCAAGTTAATTAGAATAGTGATGGTAGACAAAAAGGAAGTGGGAAGATATATAAAAAGTTTAATGTAAATATGAATATAATATAATATTGTTTCCTGGAAGCTTTAAGTTTTCTGTAAGATGACTTTTCTAATTTTCTGTAAAAGTTTCTTTTAATGGCTTGATACTTTAAAAGTTAGAGCCAGTTAGGTTGGAGGAAAGGCTTCAGAAAGCATGCCTGTTCAATATCATGATATATTTATTTCCTCAATTAAGGACCTTAATTAAGGAAGCTATGACAAATAGGTGAATGGTCAGAGAATTAATCCTGAACTGAATATTTATGGCTACAAAAGTCTCCCAAGAAAATTGTATGTTAATGTTCATCCCTCTTCAAGAGTACAGGGTAATTTAAAAAATATCGTTACACTCTTTTATTCTAATTCTTCTCTTGGAATGCAAAACAGTGGACTTTTTTAAAGGAGCTGGAAGCAATGAAACCGTTACACAGCATTTATGTTTTTGCCAGCAATTTTCCTTTTCACAAATCTCTTTATAAATGAAAGGAATATGAAAGAAACATTGTAGTACAATGGCCAAATATCTGTATATAATTTCACATCTCTTTCTTCATATAATTTCACATCTCTTTCTTCAAAAACCCATGGCACTCCACTGCCACTCCACCTGCAAAAGACATTTATCTTCTTTGTGTTTCCTCATGCCAAGTTAAAGATCTGGACACAATATGCTGCTGCTGCTAAGTCGCTTCAGTTGTGTCTGACTCTGTGTGATCCCATAGACAGCAGCCCACCAGACTCCCCTGTCCCTGAGATTTTCCAGGCAAGAACACTGGAATGGGTTGCCATTTCCTTCTCCAATGCATGAAAGTGAAATTTATTGTTATTAATTTTCTTACATAAAAATTTTTATGGTATCAAATAGATCCCCAACTAATAATGTATAACCATGTCAATATTATTTCTTCTAAGCAGGATTGGGATAATTTTCTGAATGTTATTTTGCTTATCTAATTCAAATTTGCCATTTATTATACATATGAATTAAAAAATTTGAATATAACTAAAAGAAAATTTATGAAAACATAAGACTATTTCCATCTTCTAACAAGTTTATGCTCTTAAGGTCTTGATCCAACACCCATAGTCATAGAAATTCAGTTTAACACCAATGTCTTTGAATTTGTGGTATGTTGGGTCATTCAATCAGTTCCTGTTTTGTTAATTCAGGAATTAAGGAGCTTTCTTCTCTTGATACAGTGATTTATTCTATCTGCTCAAAGTTTGTACTTTTCATTTTTTATTTTCTATACCACAGAATTAAAATTAATCATATGAGAAAGGTAGGAAGTGAGTCAGAAAGTCTGTTTTTTAAAATTATTTTCAATGTAAACCTCCAAAATGTCCAATCCCTAAAATTCACTAAAGAAGCTTTCATTTCTTCTCTAATGAGATCAAACAGTGAATTCCAAAGTCATTAGAATAGACAGGCAAAGTAGGTTTATAAAAAATCTACAAGGAAAAATTGCTATGTTCTTAGGGGAAAAAAAATACTTCTATAAGATAGGACCACTAAACATGTTTCTTGTTAATGTCTGAGTTAATGATTATGTTGCTAATTCCCCCTTCCCCTGACCTTGGATATATATTGTTATTGCAGAACCTAGCACCTAATGAAGGTACTTGAAATTCACCTTGATAAACATAACATAAATATAAAGCTGACAGGATTACCTGCTCTCCCACAGCCTAGAGAGAAGGAAAGGCAGTTCCTTCATTCCACAGCCAATTTAGCAATGATTTTTAGAATAACTTCTGGTTATAGAATAGGATTATTGATAGTCACTATCAAATAGTTTAAAATGTAATATTATAGCTTTCTATTTCCATTTGCTGGTCATGTGAAAACACCTGTTTAAACTTATACAGATTGTATAGATAATTCATTTTCTCAGTATTTTAGTAACCTATGTACATTTCATATTTCCATGATCTCACTTTCCTCTCTATTTTTCTATTTCATCTGTTCTTAATGTTATTTTCTTCCCTACACTTTCCATAGCCATTCTGTTAATTTTCTTTTCACTCATCTTTTTCCATCCTCCCTTCCTTTGTTGCTTAGGCATTCTGGCTTTTTGTGTAATTCTTCATTCTCCTCCATATCTTTCATTTCTCTGTTCCCCTGACTCCCCCCCCTCCGTTTTTTTTTTCCTCTATTCACATTTACACTTTTCTAGTGGCAACACAATTTTTCTTTTATCAAAGTACCACATTAAAATTTTATTACTGGTAATATAGTTAATATGAAAATATAGATTACCTATATATATCACAAAGTAATTCTATGTATTAGTCTAAAAGAATTGCCGATTTAATTTAAACATATTAGCTATACACCAAATGGAAACTGAGCTCTTTTTATGCATTTAGTGCAGAACTGATCATTACTGAATACCTACAAAGTCATTCACAGGAAGAAAACAGAATTACTATCAATAAAATCTTCACAATGCTATTGTTATCTCCTTTCCTTTTTCTATTATTAGAAATTTCACTTATTTATCAATTTCTACTTTTATTGATAGATTAATATCAATATTATTATAAAAAGGAGTTAATCTTCTAATAAAGGAAATTTAATAGGTAGTTCCTAAATTACCTTTATAAGAGTCATTCATGCCCTTGGGATATTCAACGTTTGTTTTAACACTTAGCACTTGCTAAATAAGAAAATTCTATATGGCACTGGTGATGCAATAGTGAATAAGATAGGATCACTTTTCTGGAAGGGTTTATAACCTAACTGAGGAAGATGGACAAGTTAACAGAGAATCATAACATAGCCTGATGTGATAATAAGAAGTCACAGAGCTCTCTAGAAGCCCATGATATTCTTCAAACTCAAAATGCTAGAAAGTTTCTATAAAACTTCTTTCATTAATTTTTCAGAATGAAACATTGTTAATGCAGTGAAGAGACAAAATGAGGTGAAGGTGCAAGTGGTTCCTCACTTGCACTCCAGAAAAGAAAACATCACCTTTTCTAAAGCTTAGAGACAAGAAAAATTCTAGGAAATGTTTATAATATAAACATATTATAATGTACATGTTTTATAACATAGTTTACTAAGTCTGAGACATGAGCTGTGGAATATGTGATTAGAGTAGGGAGAAAAATAGTGGTATGACAGAAAGGCCTGAAAGCAAACAGGAATCAGATGGGGAAGGGCTTTGCATGGCATTGGAAGGAGTTTGAACTTTACCTGAAAATCTGAACCGTTGTGGAATCCTAAGCAAAGTAATGCTCTGATCAAATTTGATATATTAAACAACAAAATGTGGAGAATGGATTGTAGAGGGAACATTTAAGGCACAAAGGCCAGACAGAAGATGTTGCAAACTATTGAAATGTCGTGCTGATGGGTTCAACTGTTGAATAAGCCACACAGTGCAAGATGCAATCAAAAATATTGATTCCCTAGGATAGTAGGGATTTCAGACAGATTTATGAAAGGGAAGACAGTTTGGCTTTTACTTGGATAAAGTAATAAATAAAGCAAGACTCAAAGATAACGAATGGGTTTCTGCTTAAGGCAATTGAGTGTATCATAGTGCTCAAATCATGGGGGCAAATCAACACTGCCTTGATAGGTGGTGTTGCTGTTGTGTGAGTTCTTTTAGGTTCTGCTGATTTTATAGGACTCTTGACTCATAGAAGTGGACCTATCTAGCAATGAGATAAGTGTGGCAGGAGGTTTCATTGTTGCTATGCTTTTACTTCCTACATTCTTTCTAGGCCCCACTATCTTTCCATCTTCATTCATTCCTTTGCTTCCACAGAGATTTCTGTCAGAGTATAAAGCAGAGGTAGCTGTGTAAGAAAATGTATGCAAATTTGATTGTTGGAAGAAGCAAGATAGAAAAGGAGACCTTCAAGATAGGAAAGGAGTAATCTACTGAACCCGTGTTTGGTGGGAGTCTGACTTGCAATGTTACTCTGGGAGCTGGCTGGACATTAAAGGGAAATGATGCATTACCTTAGGAGGCTTTTTCAAAATTTATTTTGCTTAAGAGGAGCAAGAAAACCACTTAAGCACCTCATTCAAAAAACTAGTTGAGTTCCAAATACAGGTGCTTATGGCTAGATGCTAGCAATTCTCTCTCTGTTTGCTAATAAATATCTTATATTCTTGAGAGTCTCCAGAAAGATGCTGCCACCCTCCAAACATCACCAGAGTAATATAACTGATAACAACAACAACAACAAAAATGCTCTAAGATTCAGATAGGATGGATTTTAGTTCATTTCAGTTCATTTCAGTTGCTCAGTGGTGTCCGACTCTTTGTGACCCCATGAATCGCAGCATGCCAGACCTCCCTGTCCATCACCAACTCTCGGAGTTCACTCCGACTCACGTCCGTCGAGTCTGTGATGCTCTCCAGCCATCTCATCCTCAGCCGTCCTCTTCTTCTCCTCCTGCCCCTAATCTCTCCCAGCATCAGAGTCTTTTCCAAAGAGTCAGCTCTTCTCATGAGGTGGACAAAGTACTGGAGTTTCAGCTTTAGCATCATTCCTTCCAAATAAATCCCAGGGTTGATATCTTTCAGAACGGACTGGTTGGATCTCCTTGCAGTCCAAGGGACTCTCAAGAGTCTTCTACAACACCACAGTTCAAAAGCATCAATTCTTTGGCGCTCAGCTTTCTTCATAGTCCAACTCTCATATCCATACATGACCACAGGGAAAACCATAGCCTTGACTAGACGGACCTTAGTCAGCAAAGTAATGTCTCTGCTTTTGAATATACTATCTAGGTCTAATTTAAATTGTTTTTAACCTAACGTATCTGAAGTACTAGAACTCTATTGCACTCCTAAATGTAGAATAAGTACATGTGAATGTGAATTTCAGGAAAATATTTTTGCTAAAAAATATGTATACTAATATTTGATGAAAACGTAGTTGAATTAGGAAAATGAGGGGCTGAATTTTAAGACTCCAGATTGACAGGAGATATTTTCTTTGTTTAATTTTTGTGAAAGAAATATTTCCCTAATCCAATGATCACATGAAATGTGCATGTCTTCCACATTCGAAGGCATGATTTTAGCTCCTCTGGCACCCTCTCCATTTCCAAGTGTGAGTTTTCCCAATCTGTGTAACTCATAGGTGAGGTCTCAGTGTGCAGTGATTTCCTAGGGCTGCCATAACAAAACACTTAAATAACAGAAATTAATTGTCTGCCAGTTCTGGAGGCTAAAATGCTGAGGTGCCAGGGTAAGTTCTTTTGAACACTGTGATAGAAAATCTCTCTGCTTCTACTAGTTTCTGTTGGTCTGCCACAGCTTTTAGTATTTTTTGGCTATAAGTTCATCACCCCATACTGCTTGTGTGCACACATGGCATCCTCCCTACATGTGCATGTCTGTGTCTTTGTTCAAATTTCCCTCTTTTTAAATAATACTAATCCTATTGGCTTAGAATCCACCCTAATGATTTTATTTTTAGCTTGATTACCTCTTACTTCAGAAGAAGACCTTACTTCAAAGTGAGGTCACATTCTGAGTTACTGGATTCAACACTTAGTTTTTTTGGATGCTACTCTTAATACAACATAATCAACTCATAGCACAAAGGTATCATCAATGGATGAGAGGAAAATATCTCTGATGTTGAGTTACTGTCTTTCTCCCAACATATTTTCTGTTGGTCCTTCCTCCCCAACCAATAAGAGGAAGGAAGATAAGAATCTTGGCCAGTTGCCCTTATAATAAATTGCTGTATCTATCATTTTTTTCAATATATAGAAATGTATTATCCAGCCAGGGATTGACTCTATACCCCATGCAGTGACATTGCAGATCTTAACCATTGGAGTGCATGGAAGTCCTTGACTCTACTATTCTAATGACAATATTTTTTATTCATGAAAGTATTAAGGCAGAAGAGAGAAAACAAAAATTGAAAAAAGAAAATCATTATCACTACTCTAACTCTGCATTTACTAATCTTCTTCCACTTTAACAGACAATTGGGGTGGTCTCTCTCTGTGAGTCTTAGAACTTGGTAGTCTGGGTGGTTTAAATTCCGTCTCTGCTGTTTACTAGCCATGTGGCTTTAGTTTTGCTTAACATTTCTGTGTCAATTTCTTCTTCTGTAAAATGAAAATAATGCCAATATATGCCACAGAAGGCAGACTTGAGAAGTAAATGAATCTATGTATGAAAAAGAATTTAGGATTACACATAGTATAGAAGATTACCATATGTATATTAGTTATTCTATGGAATGTTAAAGTTACTGTTGGAAACTTCTATCAGGGAAAGTGCTATGTGACTAGAAGGCATACTTTGTTAACTTGTAAAGGGTGAGAGATTAGACTCTCCAGAAATGAGCATTTTAATAGAGAAACTTAATCTGAAGTACCTTCTAGCATTGGCTTGGGTGAAACGAAGGCACTTTTTTGCTAAGTGGGACAGCAAATTTCAGGATGAAACAGAGTCATACTGGATAATAAAGGAAAAAGTCAAAGATGCCATCAGCAGTTCTTCCTCTCTGTCTTTTCTCCCAAGTGCTCAATCTTTTCTCTAAATTTGGGAGAAATTTTAAAATAATATTATTTTACGGGATTACCAATGTAGTAAATTGTATAGCTCTCACATTTTTCAGCCTGCTAGAATTTCAACCTTAAGTCTGCCCTTCAACCAGTCGAAGTGATTCTTATCCCCGAAAATTTGATATTTCTTAATCCAAGTGTTTAAGGTTCACTATGGGTTGGGTTGGCACAATGGTAAAGAACTCACCTGTCAATACAGGAGATGTAGGAGACATGGGTTCGATCCCTGGGTTAGGAAGATCCCCTGGAGATGGAAATGGCAACCCACTCCAGTATTCTTGCCTGAAAGTTCCATGGACAGAGGAGCCTGGTGGGCTACACTCCGTGGGATCTCAGATATTTGGGCATGACTGAGCACCACCTGAGTACTACCTCTTTATCATAGGTTATATAAGGAATTGACTTTTGGGTGATATATATATATAACGTTTGCCTTCTATATATATATATGTTTGCCTTCTATATATATATATATATATATGTTTGCCTTCTATATAAGGCACATATATATATGTGCTTTCTATAACCTTATTTGTATGACTAAAACAATTTAAAAATAAATTGCAAAACACAAACCTGGAACTCATATCATTCCCTCATTTGTAAATTGGGGATTTATTATATAAAGTTATGCAATCAATAGGTGCCTCAAAAGATGAACATTTCACTTTATGAAATTACAGAGGCATCTTAAAGGACTGAAATTAGATCCCCATAGCATCATATTTTTTTTTTGCCTCCTCCTTCTCTCCTTTCTTTCTTCTCAAATTTGATTCCTTCTTTCTCACTCACTCCCTCTTCTGTTTTTTTTTTTTTCTGTTTTCTTTCCTCATTCCCTTTCTGTCATCTTATTTAATCTTTTAATTTTCATTTAAATGTAAATTGCTATCTTAAAAAGATAACATTGGAAACAACCTCTGAGTAGGAAAAAAAAAAAAATGTTGAGCCTGTCAGGTCCTAGTCATCTCTCTGTCACTTACTAGATGCTTGACCTTGGGCGAGGAATATAATTTCTCAGGCTGCTGTTTTTCATCTCTAAAATAAAGCAGGTCGAACTAGGTGATCTTTAACATCCTTTTTTCTCCTTTAAAAAGTCACAGTCTAAGTATGGTAACACTGATTTCTGAACCAGTGCCAACTAGCCATTCTATAATTCTATTTCAACCTTGGAAGATATTTGGAAGACTAGAGACTAAATATAGATTGAATTGAAGTATACTTGTGTAATTTTCTCTGAAAATAGGTTAACAAAAATAGATTATTAAAAGCCAGGAAATATAAAAATATATGAGAAAAAATAATTCCTTCTGTAAAAGATTCATCCTGAAACTGTGAGTTTCACTGAAGTAAAATATTTGTACCAAGGAAATTCCATTCTTGTCTTTGATTTTTATCCAGTTTTAAGGCCTTGATAGCTGGAGCCAGAGTGTAAATTATTAATACTAGATTTAATAGAGATCTGTTGCAGAGAAAGGACCAGAAAAAATGATTTATATTTAATTGTGCTGATGTGAGTGTACTTACATTTCTTCTCTTTCAATTATAGTTCTTTTATTTCTCTGTTCCCAAATTTAAATCTTACTGTATGTGACATGCTGGTATTTGAGAGGCATTAAATGGTGGCATATCTCACACAAATAGATGGATTGGGGGAGGGCATTTAAATGTGTATAACTATTACCCTCAATAAGTATGTATTACAACCTATTAGCCTTAGTGAGGTATTATAATCTAACAGTTCTGCACCCTGTTCACATTAATATGCAAATGGAATTAGAATACAAAGTTAGATGAAAATGAAATTTGGAAGCTAATTGACATTTTTGTTACAAAAGCTCAGAAAAGCACTATTTATGGTTTAATGGTAAAAGGTTAATGTGTCATCCTAGGGAGAGGGCCACATCAATCTCAGCTACAGTTATTTCCCCAAGTACAGTGCTAAGCACTGTTTGTGTATGCAAGTTGCCAGCCTCCTTCACGTAGGTGGTCCCATCACTGTAAACCTGTGCTAAATTGCTACCATCCATTATACACAGTGGCTGCCTGGATGGCTGCCTGGCACAGACTTACACAGGCCATCTATTTCTGTCATAAATATGATATGTCACTGACAAAAGCTTAATTACACCATTAATTAATAGGACAATTTTCAAAATGCCTCGAAATGCAGCTTGACACTCATTAGTGCCATTTATAAATAATTTCTCCTAGGGAATAGTACTCTGAAGAACACTTTACCACAAATATAATTTTAAAGTGGAGATATTTATAAAGCAAAATGAATACAAGTTTGTAAGCTGCTTTTCTTCCTTGTCTCTGTCTCAAATACTATGTGTTCAACAGTGGCAAAGCTGTTTATTTTGTTTTCTTTTTTTAATATGGAAATGATTGCTACAATTTTGCTACAAAATTCCCCATTTTGTTTGTTTCATGCTCACTTTAGAAATTTGGGCACTTGTTTTCATCTTTTTAAAATCTGAATTACTTTTTTAAAAACATACCATGTTTGAGATTTTAAATGCATTAATCTCCAAACGGATCTCTAAATATTTATTGGCATGAAAAGCATATTTTTGTGTCCCTCATTTTTCCGTATCTTAGCAATGCCATGTGTGACAAGAAAAAAAAAATCAAAACTGTGAATTTCAGTGGGGATCACAATTTCACAATTCGTTCTTACTCATCCAGCCTATGGTTTCTTTGATTTACTAAAATGTTGTCACATTTCTTTTAAGTCAGCAACTACCAACTCAAGGCACTTTACTAGAATCTGGATAAAATATAAGATATCATTTAATATTAAAGCATCATACCTCCCCCCAAAAATCCTTTTGACAGAAAACCTAACATGACCTAAGCTGTTTAAAGCTCCAGCATACTGTGCATAATTAATGCCCTCTTTGTTACTATTTGTTTTTGGCTACAGTAGCTCTATGTTGACTGCACTATATAATGATAAACTGGATGGGTTTCCAAGGTTAAAGCCAAACTGTTTTCTCCCAAAAGATAAAGGAAAGAATTAAACATCTGAGATAAGAAACTGCAACTTGAAATCAGAGATGGGTGACAGAATGAGAATAAGACCTTTCTTTTTCTAGATGTAGACGATGATGTCAATATATCCAAATGTGACTGAGTTATTGACTGTTTCTTTTTATCTCAAGATGTGACAAGAGATAACAAAGCAGGATCACAAGCTGTTACCTATAATGTTGCAAAAGGCCTTAAAGTGTGATGCCTGGCAGTTTGAGGAGGGGTTATCAAATTAACTGGGAAGGCATTTCAAGTAACCTAGGCCAATTCTTTTTAGAGATTATTCTGTTTCTTTAAATTCCATATCCTTCAATTAAGTTCAGTTCAGCCACTCAGTCCAACACTTTGTGACCCCATTAATTGCAGCACACCAAGCCTCCCTGTCCATCACCAATGCCTGAAGTTCATCCAAACCCACGTCTATCAAGTCGGTGATGCCATCCAGCCATCTCATCCTCTATCGTCCCCTTTTCCTACTGCCCCCAATCCTTCCTAGCATCAGAGTCTTTCCCAGTGAGTCAACTCTTTCCATGAGATGGTCAAAGTACTGGAGTTTTAGTTTTAACCATTCTTTCCAAAGAACAACCAGGGCTGATCTCCTTTAGAATGGACTGGTTGAATCTCCTTGCAGTCCATGGGACTCTTAAGAGTCTTCTCCAATACCACAATTCAAAAGCATCAATTCTTCAGTGCTCAGCTTTCTTCACAGTCCAACTCTCACATCCATACATGACTACTGGAAAAACCATAGCCTTGAATAGACGGGCCTTTGTTGGCAAAGTAATGTCTCTGCTTTTGAATATGCTATCTAGGTTGGTCAGAACTTTTCTTCCAAGGAGTAAGCATCTTTTAATTTCATGGCTGCAATCACCATCTGCAGTGATTTTGGAGCACAAAAAGTTAAAGTCTTGACATTGTTTCCACTGTTTTCCCTATCTACTTCCCATGCAGTGATGAAACTGGATGCCATGATCTTCATTTTCTGAATGTTGAGCTTTAAGCCAACTTTTTCACTCTTCTCTTTCACTTTCATCAAGAGGCTTTTTAGTTCCTCTTCACTTTTTTCCATAAGGGTGGTGTCATCTGCATATCTGAGGTTATTGCTATTTCTCCTGACAATCTTGATTCCAGCTTGTGCTTCTTCCAGCCCAGTATTTCTCATTATATACTCTGCATATCCTTAGTACCTTTCAAATCCAACGCTTTCCCAATATCTAAGTTCATTTTTTTAAAATCTCTCAATTGGATTACTGAAACAGAATCCTGATTTTTTGGATTCCAGTTATGCTTCTATACAATCTATTCTTATATTACAGCAACAACTAATTTTCTAATATAAACTGCTGCTGCTGCTACTAAGTCGCTTCAGTCATGTCCGATTCTGTGTGACCCCATAGACGGCAGACCACCAGGCTCCCCCGTCCCTCGGATTCTCCAGGCAAGAACACTGGAGTGGGTTGCCATTTCTCCAATGCATGAAAGAGAAAAGTAAAAGTGAAGTCGCTCTGTCATGTCCGACTCTTCGTGACCCCATGGACTGCAGCCTACCACACTCCTCCGTCCGTGAGATTTTCCAGGCCAGAGTACTGGAGTGGGGTGCCATTGCCTTCACTGCTAATCCAAAATAGAAAACACTAATTGTTGACAACTGTAATTTTTAAAGAGAATGGAGAAGTTCATGACCAAATGAATTTGGAAAACACTGATAATAAATCTCTTTTTGTGACATAGATAATGAAAGTCAACATATTAATGACACTGTGAAATTATGTATTAAAATATTCCATTTAATTTTATTTAACTCAGTGATCATTTATGTATTTGATGACAGAAGGTTTACTTTATGCTCTAAGAAATAAAGTTGTTCATGACCATGTGATGTTTAGCCACAAAGGTTACCAGTTGATTACAGAATAAATTCAGAACTCCTTGGCATTTTATTCAAGTTTTTTCTATACTATTTAATTCATTACTTGTTCATCCTCAACACCAAACTCTCTTCCTTCATATTTTTTATTCAGTCTATATTGAACAAATACTAATACACTGACTTTTTTCCATCTCTCCTTTAGTCTGTGTATTTGTTGCTCTATTATCTAAAATTCTGGGCTTCCCTGGTGATTCAGATAGTAAAGAATCCACCTACAATGCTCGAGTCCTGGGTTAAATCCCTGGGTTTAGAAGATTCCCAAGAGGAAGGCATAGCAACCCACTCCAGTATTCATGCCTGGAGAATCCCCGTGGACAGAAGAACCTGATAGGTTACAGCCCATGGGGTCACAAAGAATCAGATAAGTCTGATTGACTAAGCACACAACCCATAATTTTATTTTAGCTGTTATAGTGACTTGAATACAAATAATAGAAGTTTCTGTAGTTAAGAATAGAGTCTGGATCTTCTTAAATCAAAGCCCATTTTGACCAGTTTATGTTCTTCTCACCTCAGAATCATAATCACAGGTTTGGAAAGAGCTTAAATGATCAGCTAATACAAACTCTTCCCTGAGCATATATGATATATAGCATCCTTCAAAACCACTGTCCTCTGACCTTTTTCCTTCTAGGTACTCTGAATCTCCATTTTGCTCTATGCTGCAAAGTAAAACCTAAAACAAAACAAAAATCAAACTTAACTACATATTATAAATAAACTTGGGCATTGTTTTCTAAGTGAAAAATTCATAAGTGTAGTTTTATGAATTATAAAAATTCATTATCCTAATTGCTTTCCCAGGTGGCACAGGTAATAAAGAACCTACCTGCAAGACAGGAGACTTAAGAGATGCAGGTTCAATCCCTGGGTCCAGAAGATCCCTTGGAGAAGGAAACGGCAACCAATTTCAGTATTCTTACCTGGAGCATCCCATGTACAGAGGAGCCTAGTGAGCTACAGTCCATAGGGTAGTAAACAGAAGGACATGACTGAAGTGACTTAGCACAGTATCCTAATAACTTCCTTCATTGTCCTAGGCAATTTTACTCCTTTTTTTTTTTGTTTTTGGCATTCCATTTATGTTTCTCTATTGTATGTAATCTGTAGTGAGCCATTGCTCCCTATTTTTTTTTTTTTTTACTTTGGTGTGGAATAAAAAGTGGATTGCTTTTATAACACAAAGAAATGTATGTAACTTTGTCATCTGGTGTAAATTTGAGGGGGAAGAGGTATTAAATAAGTCCCTAAGCTCATCTCTCCTCTCTCTATCTCTTCCTGGCTTTGTTTTATTTTGTGTCTTAGCTGAGGTTTAGTAGAAAAGGGCTTTTAGACAAGTAAGAAGATAAAGATGGCACATTTCAAAATCTTAGAACTATAGACTCTCTTATTGAAGCAGAAAAGACTTAAAGATCATCTTTCAATAATCTCCAATATAGACTTCTTTATTCTAAGGAAATATGAAGGATGTAATGGGTTTCATGAGCTATTTTAAAAATTAAAAATTCTGTAAAAAAGAAAATGGCACATTTTACATAATTGGCACATTCTGACATTAAAAATACATGTATACTTTCATAACTGTAGTTACATAGTAAGTTTCCTCATAATTTTCATATTTTTGCTGTACATTGTGAAGTTATGGAGAACCAATCAATATTGTCCTGCTGGACTTTGATCTTCAGTAGTAGTTTGCTATAACATGCTCTCATTTACTTTCAATTAATTTTGTACAGCAGGGATCAATGTGTTTTGACCTTAGTCTTCAATGAGGAAGGCATGAAGATTGATAATGTGTATAACTTTCACTAGGCACTTACACTTGCTAGTCTTAATTATTAAATAGAAAAAATAATAATAAGAAGAAAACAACATAATGAAAATATGATATTCCTAAAAGCTCATCAGGTGTCTGATGAACTATAATGGATGATATCTCTAAAAACCAAGCTATACTAGATAGTTCCATACTATGGCTTGCCTATATTATGGCAATATATTGTCTTTCATGTAAAATGTCATTGGCCTAGAAGTAGTGTTACTAATTTGGGGATAATTTTGCATTATTGGTTTTGATGAATTTATGGTTCTGTTACAATGCACTGGATTTAATGAGTTACAATAATGGGGAAGAATGCTGGACTTGAAACCAGTTTTTTGAATCAGCCATGTAACTAGTTGGGGCTTCCAAGGTGGCTCGGTGGTATAGAATTTGCCTGCCAATATAGTATAGGCATTCCTCCTGAGAAATCTGTATCCAAGTAAAGAAGCAACATTAGAATAAGACCTGGAACAATGGACTGGTTCCAAAGTGAGAAAGGAGTATGTTGAGGCTGTATATTGTCACCCTGTTATTTAACTGATATTTAGAGTACACCATGTGAAATTCTGGGTTGGATAAAGCAAAAGCTCAAATCAAGATTGCTAGGAGAAATATCAATAACCTCAGATATGCAGATGATACCACACTTATGGCAGAAAGCAAAAAGGAACTGAAGAGCCTCTTGATGAAATTAAAAGAGGAGTGTAAAAAAGCTGTCTTAAAACTCAACATTCAATAAACTAAGATCATGGTATCTAGTCCCAGCACTCCATGGAGAATAGATAGGGAAACAAAAGAAACTGACAGACTTTATTTTCTTGAGCTACAAAATCACTACAAATGGTGACTGCAACCATGAAATTAAGACATTTTGTCATTGGAAGAAAAGCTATGACAAACTTAGACATGATATTAAAAAGCAGAGACATTACTTTGCTAACAAAAGTCTATCTAGTCAAAGTTATGGTTTTTCCAGTAGTCATATATGGATGTGAGAGTTGGACCATAAAGAGCTGAACTCTGAAGAATTGATGCTTTTGAACTGGGATGTTGGAGAATACTTTTAAGAGCCCCTTAGACTGCAAGAGGACCAAACCAGTCAGTCATGAATATTTATTGGAGGGACTGATGCTGAAGCTGAAACTCCAAAGCTTTGGCAACCTGATGTGAAGAAGTCACTTATTAGAAAATACTCTGGTGCTGGGAAAGATTGAAGGAAGGAGAAGGGGGTGACAGAGGATGAGATAGTTTGATGGCATCACCAATTCGATGGACATGAGTTTGAGTTGATGACGGACACAGAAGCCTGCCATGCTGCAGTCCATGGGATCAGAAAGAATAGGATACAACTGAGCAACTGACCTGAACTATAGAAGACACTGGAGGTGAGGTTTCAATCCCTGAAGCAGGAAGATCCCCTGGAGAAGGAAATAGCAAACCTCTCCAGTATTCTTGCCTGGAGAATCCTGTGGACAGAGTAACCTGGCAGGCTACAATCCATAGAATTGCAAAGAGTCAGACACAACTGAAGTGACTTAGCACTATGTAACTGGTTATCCTTGAACTTGATTAAGATACTTTCCATTTTACTTTCCTGAGATTTAGAATCAGAGTAACAGACTTGCCCTCATAGACATATGGTATATCATAGGAAATATTTTTCTGGCATTTGTGTTAGTTGTAATGTTATTATACAGTACAAGAGAAGTTTATGGACCTTGAAAAAGTAAAAGAAAGCAGATACTGAGGTATAAGCATCTACTGCAATGCAGGAGACCTGGGTTTGATCCCTGGGTTGGGAAGATCCCCTGGAGAAGGAAATGGCAACCCACTCCAGTGCTCTTGCCTGGAAAATTCCATGGATGAAGAAACCTGGTAGACTACAGTTCATGGAATTACAAAGAGTCAGACACGACTGAACGGCTTCATTTTCAGTTCAATGTAATTAAAATCTAGCACAATGGATGTGTTTTAGCCGTTAGAATAGAGGTTTATACTTTATGATATCAAAATTTGCTAGATACTTAATGCTCTTTCATGGTTGTCTTAGCATAAGTTTTAAATTTAGATGAAGTCGTGAAAAATTGGAAACAAGTAGTTAGAATTTGTAGAAAGTTTTTTGTATTTTACTTAACAATTAATGTACTTTTGAGTGACAGGGTGGGAAATGTTGAAAAAAGTAACAATTGTCACACAATTTACAAAGGAATTTAGAATAAACTATACATGACCAATGGTGCTGTCAAGTTCAAGTCCATAAAGATTAAATATTGTTTACCCTGAGAATATGCATATTATGAGCTGTATCTGCTTGTCTATATATAAAGGGATGAGATTTATTTTCATCTTTGCAATCTTTTAGGGTATATGCAGTGATGTACTGAACATTCTGGTTTAGTGCTTATTCAGTAATAAAACCGTGCACTTTCTCTACTGCCTTTGCAGAAATGTTTCTTGAGTTGGAAGGAGATTTTGGTTTTAATTATATTTCTGAAACAAATAGCAATGTGTTTGTGTGTGTGTGTGTGTATGTGTGTGTGTGTGTTCATGTATTCTTTTTGGAATATATTAAGGACAAAAATAAAGATGCTTCTACACTTGACCCTTGAACAATAAGTGTTTATGGGCATCGATTCTTACACAGTAAAAAATTCATGTGTAACTTGAGTCTGCACTTCATATCAATAGTTCTGTATCCATGTACTAAACCAGTTTAGGATTGTATTGTACTATAGCATTTACTGAAAAAAATCCACAATTAATCAGACCTGCACAATTTAAGCCCATGTTGTTCAGGGATCAGCTCTATATTACGTATATATTGTACTATTCCAAATAGCTAATTTGTTCCATTAACTATTATATACCAAAAGAACTCATTGATCACAGATAATTAGTTAATGGTTGATATCATACTTTTTTAAGGGGATATATACAATAAAAATTATCATTTTTAACATGGTATGATATATATACCAAATTTTACAAATATTGTCCAAAGTCACAGCTCTGATACTTTACATTTCCAATAGCGTCATAACTTAGAGCTATTTATTGTTGAAATAAAATTTTTGGCCCCAAATGCAGCTCCTGTTCAGAGTCCCACACCAGCAATTTGAAGGTTAGATAACTTTTTTTAACCTGTAAATATTCCTCTTGACCAGAAATGCAATATCTTCATTCAATCAGCCAATCCCAAAACCCTGAGCCTGCTCTGGGCACTATACACATTTCCTAGTTCCTTCTCAACCAAGAAAAGTTGATTATGTGTCCCCAGGCAATCAAGTATTTTCTATTTATTGCTCTTTACTCTATATCCATTATTATGCAAGTCTTCATGTCTTCTGGC
>SJYC01092643.1:0-12475 GCA_006408675.1 Madoqua kirkii | reverse complement strand
CTTGCTTTCTTATTAGAATATATTACAATTTTTCAAATCCAACTGCTATTTTTCTGCCATTTTGAGAATTGGTTCTAATGCTGTATTTTCATGTCTCTAAAAGTAAACTCAATATAATAAATGTGTTTATTATATATTTTTTTAAACTTTTCAATTAAATAAAGATATTGTCACACTTTGACTATAAAACCACAAGTATATTAAAAGTAATAGAATGACAAAAATATACAATGTTAATTATAACCAAATAACACTGGAATTCATCCAAGTATCTTTTTCTAAAAAAGTTTTCATAAAGAATATCGCCAAGAATAATAATTTCACCATAATGATAAGATTCAATTCAGTTTAGTCGCTCAGT
Organism: Madoqua kirkii; assembly: GCA_006408675.1. Lineage (NCBI taxonomy): Eukaryota > Metazoa > Chordata > Mammalia > Artiodactyla > Bovidae > Madoqua > Madoqua kirkii. The sequence continues at coordinate 12,114 of SJYC01092643.1, read as the reverse complement.
CATGTCCAAGTCTTTGCGAGCCCATGAATCGCAGCACGTCAGGCCTCACTGTTTATCACCAACTACCGGAGTTCACTCAGACTCCCGTTCATCAAGTCAGTGATACCATCTCATCCTCTGTCATCCTCTTTTCCTCCTACCCCAATTACTCCCAGAATCAGAGTCTTTTCCAATGAGTCAACTCTTCGCATGAGGTGGCCAAAGTACTGGAGTTTCAGCTTTAGCATCATTCCTTCCAAAGAAGCCCCAGGGCTGATCTCCTTCAGAATGGACTGGTTGGATCTCCTTGTAGTCCTAGGGACTGTCAAGAGTCTTCTCCAACACCACAGTTCAAAAGCATTAATTCTTCAGCACTCAGCTTTCTTCACAGTCCAACTCTCACATCCATACGTGACCACAGGAAAAACCATAGCCTTGACTAGACGGATCTTAGTCAGCAAAGTAATGTTTCTGCTTTTGAATATGTTATCTAGGTTGGTCAGAACTTTTCTTCCAAGGAGTAAGTGTCCTTTAATTTTATGGCTGCAGTCACCATCTGAAGTGATTTTGGAGCCCCCCAAAATAAAGTCTGACACTGTTTCCACTGTTTCCTCATCTAATTCCCATGAAGTGATGGGTCCAGATGTCATGATCTTGGTTTTCTGAATGCTGAGTTTTAAGCCAACTTTTTCACTCTCCTCTTTCACTTTCATCAAGAGGCTTTTTAGTTCCACTTCACTTTCTGCCATAAGGTTGGTGTCATGTGCATATCTGAGGTTATTGATATTTCTCCCGGCAATCTTGATTCCAGTTTGTTTTTCTTTCAGTCCAGTGTTTCTCATGATGTTCTCTGCATCTAAGTTAAATAAGCAGAGTGACAATATACAGCTTTGAAGTGATTAATCAAATGTAAATAATAATAAGAAAGGAAATGGCAGAGATGAACTTAGAAAGTGATAAAATTTAAAACATTCACAATAAGAACAAATAAATCCAAAAATTCTTTTCTTTGAAAAGATGAGTAAAATTTTTAAATGTCTATTTAGACTAATCAGGAAAGGAAAAAAAACTGAATATGAATTACCAGTATAAAAAAGACAAGAGGTTATATTACTACATATATTTAAAATATTAAAATTCTAATAAGAAAATATTAACAGCCTATTAGGCAAAGTTTGTGAAATATACTAATTTCTATACACACAACAGTAAATTAAGTAAATTTTGTGAAATATACCAATTTCTTGAAACACAACAGTACTTAAAATCACTCAAGATAAAAAGTGCTAGCCTAAATAGACCTATAGCCATTAAGGAATGGAGAAGGTAATGGCAACCCACTCCAGTACTCTTGCCTGGAAAATCCCATGGACGGAGGAAGCTGGTGAGCTGCAGGCCATGGGGTTGCTAAAAGTCTGGCACAACTAGTGATTTCCCTTTTACTTTTCACTTTCATGCATGGGAGAAGGAAATGGCAACCCCCTCCAGTGTTCTTGCCTGGAGAATAACAGGGACAGGATCCTAGTGGTTTGCTGTCTATAGGGTTGCAGAGTCAGACATAACTGGAGAAACTTAGCAGCAGCAGCAGCATTAAGGAATATGAATTTATAATTACAAAATTTTTTCAACAAAGAAAGATCCAAGTCCAGATGATAGTAAATTACACCAAATATTTAAGAAAAATCAGTATCAGTTTTACATAAATGCTTAAAATTTATTCAGTGGATTATCTCCACCTTATGTCACTCAGTTCAGTTCAGTCACTCAGTTGTGTCTGACTGTTTGCAATCCCATGAATTGCAGCACACTGGGCCTCCCTGTTCATTACCATCTCTCAGAGTTTACTCACACTCCCATCCATCGAGTCCGTGATGCCATCCAGCTATCTCATCCTTGGTCGTCCCCTTCTCCTCCTTCCCTCAATCCCTCCCAGCATCAGAGTCTTTTCCAATGAGTCAGCTCTTCACATGAAGTGGCCAAAGTACTGGAGTTTCAGCTTTAGTATCATTCCTTTCAAAGAAATCTCAGGGTTGAAGTCCTTCAGAATGGACTGGTTAGATCTCCTTGCAGTCCAAGGGACTCTCAAGAGTCTTCTCCAACACCACAGTTCAAAAGCATCAATTCTTCGCACTCAGCCTTCTTCACAGTCCGACTCTTACATCCATACATGACCACAGGAAAAACCATAACCAGAGCCAGACATCTTGGAATCTGAAGTCAAGTGGGCCTTAGAACGCATCACTATGAACAAAACTAGCGGAGGTGATGGAATTTCAGTTGAGCTGTTTCAAGTCCTGAAAGATGATGCTGCACTCAATATGCCAGCAAATTAGGAAAACTCAGCAGTGGCCACAGAACTGCAAAAGGTCAGTTTTCATTCCAATTCCAAAGAAAGGCATTGCAAAAGAATGCTCAAACTACCACACAATTGCACTCATCCCACATGCTAGTAAAGTAATGCTCAAAATTCTCCAAGCCAGGCTTCATCAATACGTGATCCTTATGTCATTAAGCCAACATTATGCAAACAACAAACCTTGCAAAAGATAATAGTGAAAGATTTTTAGTTGTTCTGATGACCCCACTCTCTGCATGCTTATATTCTTATATTATCAGTCTCTTCATCATGTATATGGAAAAGGCCAATAACTTGCTTCTGAACAATAGAACAGGAAAAAGGCAATGGGAAACCAATCTTATGATTACTTTATGTTATATAAAATTGTCTTAGTAATTTTCATCTTTATCCATCATCCATTTCTAAAGCCACCTTTTTAGATATCTGCTAAAGTAATGTCCTTTTTCTGGGTACCAATTTCTATTTTGGCCAGTTCCAGCAGCTATAATAAAGTATCATAAACTGGATGGTTTACAAATAGAAAGTTATTTCTCACAGGTCTGGAAGCTAGAAAGCCGAAAACAGAGTGCCAGCATGGTCGATTCTGCTCAGGTCCCTGTTTTGGGTTGCAGATTGTATACTATGTCTTTTTGTAGCCTCATATGGCAGAAAGTGGAGAAAGCCCACCTGGGTTTCTTTTGTAAGAGCACTAGTCTCATTAATGAGAATTTCACTCTTATGACCTAGCTATCTTTCAAAGGCCCACCTCCAAATGCCATTACATTAGAGTTAAGATATCAATGTGAATTTGGGGGAACATTTAGTTAATTGCTGCCATATTGATTACTGGGAGTTGAAGGCAGTTAAGAGAGAGCAAATGCAGAAGAGCGCTATATCCTCTTCTTTCTGTCTAAAAGCATATTATGAGATGGATGAAACTGGAGCTGATTATACAGAGTGAAGTAAACCAGAAAGAAAAACACCAATACAGTATACTGACACATATACATGGAATTTAGAAAGATAGTAATCATGACCCTGTATGTGAGACAACAAAACAGACATAGATGTATAGAACGAACTTTTGGCCTCTGAGGGAGAGGGAGAGGGTGGGATGATTTGGGAGAATGGCATTGAAATATGTATACTATCATGTAAGAAACAAAGCTCCAGTTTATGTTCGATACAGGATACAGGATGCTTGGGGCTGGTGCATGGGGATGATCCAGAGAGATGATATAGGGTGGGAGATGGGAGGGGGATTCAGGATTGGGAGCTCATATACACCTATGGTGGATTCATGTCAATATATGGCAAAGCTAATACAGTATTGTAAAATAGAATAAAGTAAAATTAAAATAAATAAATAAAAGCATATTATAACATTAATGATAGAAGAGTTTCCATCCTTGTATTAGAAAGAGAAAAACATCCTTATTACCTGAGACTGGGAGTCAACACTGAAATGGATCTATATAAATAAATCTAATAAAGTAAGGCCTATCTTCCATTAGTTTCTCTTATGCATTTCCTAGTCATGGTTCTAAAATGTATTACTTTCAGTTCAATTTACCTTTTCTTATCAAATAATAAATTACTATTAATTGTTTTAAAAGATACATAAGCCTTTGAAGCTACTGTCTTCTTTTTATATTTATTTTTCTTTTGAAGATTTCTATGTACACAGAAGAATATTTAAATGTGCATGCTTTTCTCCTTTTTCTCCTGTTAATTTGTTTCATGTCAGTTTAGTTCATAGGACTAGCCACAGAAACTAACAGAGAAGAAAGCTTTTTTTTTTTTTTTTTTTTCCCTATACTTGGAATTTCTTGTTTTCTTGACCTTTCATTTGGAGCTTTCCTTGTGACACAGCTGGTAAAGAGTCTGCCTGCAATGTGGGAGACCTGAGTTCAATCCCTGGGTTGAAGAGATTCTCTGGAGAAAGCAAAGGCTACCCACTCCAGTATTCTGGCCTGGATAATCCCATGGAATGTAAAGTCCACGAGGTTGCAAAAAGTTGGGCATGACTGAGTGACCTTCACTCACTTGCTTTCATTTGGAGAAAAATCAGTTAGCCTCATATTTCTGCCTTGTCTGCAAAAAGAGACATTTGAGTAGATGAGAAAGAAGAAAGTGAATATCCCATTGGTTATATAATAAGCAACCATATTCTTACCACAATTCTAAAGGAAATCGATCCTGAATATTCATTGGAAGGGCTGATGCTGCAGCTGAAGCTCCAATAGTTTGACCACCTGACATGAAGAACTAACTCCATGGAAAAGACTCTAATGCTGGGAAATACGGAAGACAGGGGAAGGAGGGGATAACAGAGGATGAGATGGTTGGATGATATCACTGACTCAGTGGACATAAGTTTGAGAAAACTCTGAGAGATAGTGAAGGACAGGGAAACCTGGTGTACTGCAGTCCAACAAAGAGCCTAACGTGACTGAATGACTGAACAATAACAACAAAGTTTTCCGAAGTCCTTATTATCTTTACTTTCTTCTCCACTTTTCGTTTTTCAAATTTATAAAGCAAATAAAACATATTAAGAATATACATTTTATGGTACTAGCATTAATCTTTCATGAAATACTATGTTCCAATGTTTTTATTTAAAGTGAAAGTTAAAGTGAAGCCTCTCAGTCGTGTCCAACTCTTTGTCACCGTATGGACTGTACCAGGCTACTCTGTCCATGGGATTTTCCAGGCAAGAGTACCAGAGTGGATTGCCATTTCCAAAATTCCTAATTTAAATGAGATAGAGCCTTTAGGAGTAATGTTTTTTTAGTATTTATCTCTTTTTACAAGCACTGAATGTATGTAGAAATATTTGTGTATTTGACAGGAACAGAAGGAAGGAATGAATGTTGTGCACTTTGAAAAAAGTGAAGAAAAATGCAGTATAGTTTTAGGAAAGCAAGAGTGGAAAATAAAGCAGGCAGCTGATCCTTGGGGCTGAAAAAAAAAAAAAAAAGCTAAGTCTTACTTTGTTAAAATAATCACAGAAATGGCATATACTTGAAGCTACTTCCAAATATATTGTTTGTGATTTTCAGAAATAGGCCCTAAGATCACCCCATGATAATCAGGAACAATGTCCAATAATTCTACCTTTATTCCAGATCCCACCTTATAGGGAATTGATTCATGTCCTGAAGACAGCCCTTCATAGAAACTTTTCCCCACTAGCAGTCAAATTCCTTATATTAATACATTTTGGCAATAGAAAGCAGGATCTTGATCTCCCAAGATGGAAATGGGAATTCATTTCCCACTGGATATGTCATTATACACAGAGCCATTGAAGCGTCAGGCAGTTGTACTTGTCAAGATGATCTGATTATCAATTATTATATAATGTCTATGGGAAAACACGTTTCCTGTTTTAAATAGTATTCTTAAATATTTTAAAGCATCACAGCTGTCTTTTTTTCCACCCACTTTGGAGACTGCTTATACTTTATTCCAAAACTATGGACTTCAAATAGCCTTTTGGAAAAGGTTATTACCTTCTTCGTGCCTCTGTTTTTCATTGCTAAAGTTATGTTGATATTTGTCTCTCTGCTTTGCCTTCATCCTGGTTGGCAGGTGCCCAAGATATCCAGTAAATGTGTTTTAGTGAATTACTTTTCCTCCTGCTACATTTCTCTTTTGCTGTCTCTCTGCTGCTGCCTGGGTGCCCACAACACCCTGGTATGCTTTACTGTAAGAAGAGGTGAAAAATATATTTTCATGGTATTTGAGACAAGGGATTTACTTGGTTTATACAGTTGACTGGTTCTTGCAGCTCCTCTCTGTGGCTAGATTGAATGCATCATGTTTTCAAGTGCTGATTTAGTAAATTTAGAAATTTAGACTATTTTTTAAAAGGACACTAAGAAATACAGAAAATCGTTTAGGCTTTTAAAGATAATCTCCATTGCCCTGACCAACTTTACTTAATCTTCAGAATACTGAAGACAAAATAGCTTCCTACTTGAAGTATTTATCTGTGAATTACACATATAAGAAGACACCTAACTTAATGAAATTACTGAAGTAGATAATTTAAGGCAGAAACACTCAAATATTGAAGTTTTTAGGTCTTCAGAGACAGGTAAAACTCATGTATTAATAAGCAATCTTAAATTAAGAATGATTGTCAGTGATTTGCTATTTATTTATGTATACGAAGCATGCATGTATTAAAAATATGTTACAGTGAGGGGTGTACATAAATTGGTGTGTCTTATGCAGTAACTTTGCTTTTCAGTGACTCATAATGTTTCAACTTATACATTTAAAACATTTAATGTTACAAGGGCTATATTTGAGATGCAAAAATAATTCAGCTCTATTGTATCTCATTAAATACAGGTGAATAAAATTAAAATAACTTCATCTAGCTTGATTATTGAGGTTAAATCCACAAGCCTGTACTTTATGTAAATCCTATGGAAAGAGCAACAGCCAACATTAAGCTAAAGTACATGAAAGTGAATCTGGTCACATTTTATGGAGGCAAAAATTTTTCAAAGAAATAGACAATGTATTTGGCATCTTCTGCTTAATATCAATGCTTAGGAGGTGTTGAAAGCAAAACATAAATTATGTATACTACATGCAATTCCAAAATAGAACAAGGAGTTGATAAAATAAGACTGAGGGAAGAGTGTAGTTTTAGCCTACATTTTAAAACTGTACTTTCTGCTTCAGAGTAGATAGTTTCTCTAATAAAGGAAAGACTTTAGACCTAGGACAAAGCAGTATTTGTACTGAATACCAAACCTAATATTTCAATGATCAACTCTGTGACCTTGAGCAAATCATTAAGTCTATGCTCCAATATATGCAAATTTTTTTCTTTACTGACATTTTGATACTTTTGTTCAAAAATCATAAAATATATACTCTATAACTGCTTCCTTATTATTGATTTATCTTTTACAACTAACTGGTTATTTTAAGTTTTCAATGTGACACAATGCATAAGAATTACTAGGTGGTTTGAAGAAAAAGAGGCATTAGGCATTCTGCTCTTTGAAGCTTCAGTCATATTTTATATATAGCAAATCTTCAACAAATGTCAGAAGCTATATACTCTCTGGTGGTATACTATTTGACTGAGCATGAGACTAGAAAAGCAGCCCTATCCTGGGATAAGGATAATCACAGTTGATGTTCTCCTCAACATAATTTCATAATTTCAATATAGATAATTCCATAATTATATATAATTATAATGTTATAATTTCATAATTAGCTATAAATTCATAATTTCAATATAGATAATTCCTCAACAAATAACTGAAAATATGGATAATTGATATTGCTTATGTATGAAGTGTTTAATATTACACTAATATATGGCTCTCAATTCCTTATTTCTTTAAAACAGTGTCAAATAGGGAAAAACAGTGTTTAAATTAAGACCATGTCATTCTTACAGAGTTTATTTACTAATTTTACATATAGTTCATACTCAATATGTTTTATTAATGGAAAATATTTCAGTTTTTATTTTGAAGGTAGAAAGGTTGATAGAGGCTGTGGCATATAGTGTTAACTTGTAAAAATTTTGAAAACTTTACATTGGGAATTTCCTGTGGGTCCAGTGGTTAGGTCTCTATGCTTCCAACATGGGGGAACTGGATTTGCCCTCTGGTAAGGAATTTAAGATCACACAAGCCATGTGATGCCCTATAAAGTAAAAGAAATAAAATAGTACCAAAACTGTGAAGTTCTTTTTATTAATACCAAAATTCAGTACAATGACTTTTTATTTGGATGTTTTTATGGACCATGCTTATAAACTCAATTTCTTTAGGACAATGGATTTTCAAACTTCTAGCAGCACATATTTATGAAAGTATGTCTTAAAATGAAATAGAATAGAATAATAACTTTGGGTGTATATATTTTTAAAAATGTTTTATTTTATTTGTGTAATTGTGTGTTAGAAGACAGTGTTGTGATAACACTGTAAAATAAACTTTTTTCTCTGACTCATGATCAAAATGTTTGAAAACCACTAGTTCTAGAAATGTTTGCCTATAGGAGAAGTACAGGAGGGAGACAGTGGATATTACCCTCAGGGAAACATTAAAGGTACTATTTTAACTTTCTTTGCACACTGCAATGTCTTTCATCTCAGGGAAAAATTGTAATAGAAGTCAGCTAATGAATTGAGAGAATATTAACAAAATTATGAGAACTGTCAAATTTAATACATGTCCACATTTAATGTATGAAAATAGTTGTTGTAAATACTAACTATGGATAAAATTAACGCATAATAAATATCATTCATGAAGAGCTTGCAATGTTCTGTGACATGTACCAAATTATTTACATTTATATTTATTTGTCACAGAGATTCCTGGAAGAATTATAGATTTACTCAAGTTAAAGAAAGGAAATTCTTAGGATGATTATTCTGACTAGATTCATTGAGGAAGCTGAAACCAGAGACATGAAATTAATTGATGAAAATCATACAAATATAAAAGGGAGAAGATTATAAGATTATAAATTATAATCATCTAACTCATCTATATTTATTTCAGAAAGACCAACATGTTTTCTTCTAGAACTGTATAATTAGAAAAGGCTCCTAGATGTGTATAAGAGACAGGGTTTATACAGTTGACTGGTTCTTGCAGCTCCTCTCTGTGGCTAGATTGAATGCATCATGTTTTCAAGTGCTGATTTAGTAAATTTAGAAATTTAGACTATTTTTTAAAAGGACACTAAGAAATACAGAAAATCGTTTAGGCTTTTTAAAGATAATCTCCATTGCCCTGACCAACTTTACTTAATCTTCAGAATACTGAAGACAAAATAGCTTCCTACTTGAAGTATTTATCTGTGAATTACACATATAAGAAGACACCTAACTTAATGAAATTACTGAAGTAGATAATTTAAGGCAGAAACACTCAAATATTGAAGTTTTTAGGTCTTCAGAGACAGGTAAAACTCATGTATTAATAAGCAATCTTAAATTAAGAATGATTGTCAGTGATTTGCTATTTATTTATGTATACGAAGCATGCATGTATTAAAAATATGTTACAGTGAGGGGTGTACATAAATTGGTGTGTCTTATGCAGTAACTTTGCTTTTCAGTGACTCATAATGTTTCAACTTATACATTTAAAACATTTAATGTTACAAGGGCTATATTTGAGATGCAAAAATAATTCAGCTCTATTGTATCTCATTAAATACAGGTGAATAAAATTAAAATAACTTCATCTAGCTTGATTATTGAGGTTAAATCCACAAGCCTGTACTTTATGTAAATCCTATGGAAAGAGCAACAGCCAACATTAAGCTAAAGTACATGAAAGTGAATCTGGTCACATTTTATGGAGGCAAAAATTTTTCAAAGAAATAGACAATGTATTTGGCATCTTCTGCTTAATATCAATGCTTAGGAGGTGTTGAAAGCAAAACATAAATTATGTATACTACATGCAATTCCAAAATAGAACAAGGAGTTGATAAAATAAGACTGAGGGAAGAGTGTAGTTTTAGCCTACATTTTAAAACTGTACTTTCTGCTTCAGAGTAGATAGTTTCTCTAATAAAGGAAAGACTTTAGACCTAGGACAAAGCAGTATTTGTACTGAATACCAAACCTAATATTTCAATGATCAACTCTGTGACCTTGAGCAAATCATTAAGTCTATGCTCCAATATATGCAAATTTTTTTCTTTACTGACATTTTGATACTTTTGTTCAAAAATCATAAAATATATACTCTATAACTGCTTCCTTATTATTGATTTATCTTTTACAACTAACTGGTTATTTTAAGTTTTCAATGTGACACAATGCATAAGAATTACTAGGTGGTTTGAAGAAAAAGAGGCATTAGGCATTCTGCTCTTTGAAGCTTCAGTCATATTTTATATATAGCAAATCTTCAACAAATGTCAGAAGCTATATACTCTCTGGTGGTATACTATTTGACTGAGCATGAGACTAGAAAAGCAGCCCTATCCTGGGATAAGGATAATCACAGTTGATGTTCTCCTCAACATAATTTCATAATTTCAATATAGATAATTCCATAATTATATATAATTATAATGTTATAATTTCATAATTAGCTATAAATTCATAATTTCAATATAGGTAATTCCTCAACAAATAACTGAAAATATGGATAATTGATATTGCTTATGTATGAAGTGTTTAATATTACACTAATATATGGCTCTCAATTCCTTATTTCTTTAAAACAGTGTCAAATAGGGAAAAACAGTGTTTAAATTAAGACCATGTCATTCTTACAGAGTTTATTTACTAATTTTACATATAGTTCATACTCAATATGTTTTATTAATGGAAAATATTTCAGTTTTTATTTTGAAGGTAGAAAGGTTGATAGAGGCTGTGGCATATAGTGTTAACTTGTAAAAATTTTGAAAACTTTACATTGGGAATTTCCTGTGGGTCCAGTGGTTAGGTCTCTATGCTTCCAACATGGGGGAACTGGATTTGCCCTCTGGTAAGGAATTTAAGATCACACAAGCCATGTGATGCCCTATAAAGTAAAAGAAATAAAATAGTACCAAAACTGTGAAGTTCTTTTTATTAATACCAAAATTCAGTACAATGACTTTTTATTTGGATGTTTTTATGGACCATGCTTATAAACTCAATTTCTTTAGGACAATGGATTTTCAAACTTCTAGCAGCACATATTTATGAAAGTATGTCTTAAAATGAAATAGAATAGAATAATAACTTTGGGTGTATATATTTTTAAAAATGTTTTATTTTATTTGTGTAATTGTGTGTTAGAAGACAGTGTTGTGATAACACTGTAAAATAAACTTTTTTCTCTGACTCATGATCAAAATGTTTGAAAACCACTAGTTCTAGAAATGTTTGCCTATAGGAGAAGTACAGGAGGGAGACAGTGGATATTACCCTCAGGGAAACATTAAAGGTACTATTTTAACTTTCTTTGCACACTGCAATGTCTTTCATCTCAGGGAAAAATTGTAATAGAAGTCAGCTAATGAATTGAGAGAATATTAACAAAATTATGAGAACTGTCAAATTTAATACATGTCCACATTTAATGTATGAAAATAGTTGTTGTAAATACTAACTATGGATAAAATTAACGCATAATAAATATCATTCATGAAGAGCTTGCAATGTTCTGTGACATGTACCAAATTATTTACATTTATATTTATTTGTCACAGAGATTCCTGGAAGAATTATAGATTTACTCAAGTTAAAGAAAGGAAATTCTTAGGATGATTATTCTGACTAGATTCATTGAGGAAGCTGAAACCAGAGACATGAAATTAATTGATGAAAATCATACAAATATAAAAGGGAGAAGATTATAAGATTATAAATTATAATCATCTAACTCATCTATATTTATTTCAGAAAGACCAACATGTTTTCTTCTAGAACTGTATAATTAGAAAAGGCTCCTTAATGATGTTGTAGTCAATAAGGCAACTAAACTCCCTTTCCCTGATACTCTGATTGATCTCTGGAATCATCACTAATAGGATGAAATAAAAGATTTCTCAAAATGAACTTCTATTAATTCAACCTCACTTTCTCTTACTCTCTTGTGTTGGTTTCTAGGCTATGGGTATGATGTCCAAAAATCTACACTAACTATGTGACCACTCACATCTCTACACCAAGTGCTAACAGTAATTACAAATATGATGTGGTAAAAGTAAGACCCATTTAAAATTTAAACACTTTCTTTATTAAATATAATTTGAAAATCTTGCATTTAGAAATTATTAACTATAAGGAA
>SJYC01092638.1:0-19190 GCA_006408675.1 Madoqua kirkii | reverse complement strand
TCTAGCATGTATGGAGCAATAACAAAATATCTAATATTTGTATTTTCAGAGTCCCATAAGGAAAGAAAGAAAGAACATGGGGAAAAAATAATTTGAAAAATAATGGCTGATAATTTCTTACGTTCCACAAACTGCATAAATCAACAGATTAGAAAATAAGGAAATTACTTGAACAGATATTTTATCAGAGTTCATGTAGATGGCAACATAAAAACATATTCAGCATCATTAGGCAATTGGGAAAGGTAAATTAAAACCACAATGAGATATCAATACAAACCTATCAAATGGATACTTTATTTTTAAAAATGACAACACCAAATACTGCAGAGGACATGGAGAAACAATGCTGATGGAAATGTAAAATGGTAAATTCCCTCTGGAAAAGAGTTTTACAATTTCTTATAAATTTAGCATGAAATTACCATGTGACCAGCCATGTTACTCTTGGACATTTATCACAAAAAAATTAAAAAGTATATTCACATAAAATCCTGCTACATGAATGTTCATTTTAGGTTTATTCATGTTGTTCTCAAGGGAAATAATACAGATAACTTTTAATAAGTAAATGGCCAAACAAATTCTGATACATTCACAAGGAAGAGATACCGATGACTAATAGATAAGCAGTTTGGATGAACCTCCTGGAAATTACTTTGAGTAAAAAGAAGCCAATCCACAAAGGGTATATGCTATATAATTCTATTTCTATAAGAATGGGAAATACATGTACACCATGGCAGATTCATGTCAATGTATGGCAAACCCAATACAATATTGTAAAGTAATTAGCCTCCAATTAAAATAAATACATTTGTTTATAAAAAAGAAAATTATACAAGCAAAGAACAGATTACTCGGCCCAGTTCAGCCGCTCAGTCATGTCTGACTCTTTGCAACCCCATGGACTGCAGCACGCCAGGCTTCCAAATTAATGGATTAATCTTTTTTACAAGGTAGTCAGAAACATTGGTTTTCCTGGTAGCTCAGATGGTAAAGAATCCACCTGCCATGCAGTTCACCTGATTTCAATCCCTGGGTTGGGAAGATTCCCTGGAGAAGGAAACAGCTACCCACTCCAGTATTCTGGCCTGGAGAATTCCATGGACAGAGGAGCCGGGCAGGCTACAATCCATAGGATCACAAATAGTCAGACACGACTGAGTGACTTTCACAGACACACACACACACACACACACACACACACACACACACACACCATCAGGAATATAGAGCTGAAAGAGAGATGAACTAGTTATAAAGGAGCCACAGGAGGGAACCTTGTGAATACAGTATTGTTTTTTTATCTTAACTCTGGTGGAGGATATGTGAACCTACACATATGATAAAATTGCATAGAATTAGTACACACACACACATAGGGACATAGAAAACCTAGGAAATCTGAAATAGGTCAGTGGATTTAAAAATGTCAATATCCTGGTAATACTGTACCAGAGTTTTGTAAGAAGTTGTTGGTGGGAAACAGTAAAATTTACATAGAATCTCTCTTTGTATTACTTACAACTGCATATAAAGCTATAATTATTGTAATATGCCAACTTTAGCTCAATAGAACTGTTAAAGTAATATTAAATTAATGTACATATCTATAAAATAATTGTTTTATTAAACAAATAAATTTGTAAATGTAGAAAACAGCATTTACAAAGTCAAGTAAATCTAAAATTTCTGAATAACATGTTTAATGGTTTTAACTTTCATAGTAATATAGTCATGTTTCTGTATTTGTTGTGATGTAATAGAGAATTAAAGAAAACATCTTTCATTTAACCAGGCAATGTTTTTGTCAGGAGCAGATTTTATCCACTATTTATTTGGGGAATATTCATATAAAACATTTTGATCAGTGTAACACACAAAATATTTGCGTATAGCATTGAAAATACTTTTTAAGTGAAAATTTCTTCCTGGATGCCTCATGGAAAATATGAGGATATATTATTACATAATTCAGGAAAGGCATTGATGTGGATTCAGAGATGGTATGAGCCAAATATGATATTTTTGAATAAATAAGCTCCTGTACAAAGCTTAAAACTTCTGAAACTTAACATCTCATAATGAGGGCTATCAAATATTTCAAGAAAGCTGTGGTCAAAGGCTAGGCTGTGTCATGACTGAATTCATTGAGATATTTTATTAAGTCCAGTATTTTGTGTTGTAATTAAAGAGAAGTGCATATATATATATATATATTACAATGTGGTTGCAGAGTTGACATTCTTATTACAACATTTAAAAACCCTACACTCTTCAACAGAAAAGTGGATTACAGTGGTTAGAGTAGTACTCATAATTCGATGAAGGGCTTGACACTTTATTTTTAATGAGATTCAATAAACAATGAGTAGAATAATTTGCTTTAGGGCTATAATAAGAATGCATAGATGTTCAGAAAATTTAAATGCATATAACCTAAATATTCCTAAGTAAGTAGAACATGTACTTCTTTGTTTCCTCTATACATTGCTTATTCTTTGCACAGTAATGTGCTAAAGAGATCTTTTGGTACATATCCTACTTTGATCTATTTTATATCTTTAATGAAAAGCAAAGGAGAAAAGGAAAGGTTTAAGCATCTGAATGCAGAGTTCCAAAGAATAGCAAGAGAAAAGAAAGCCTTCTTTAGCAATCAATGCAAAGAAATAGAGGAAAACAGAATGGGAAAAACTAGAGATCTCTTCAAGAAAATTAGAGATACCAAGGGAACATTTCATACAAAGATGGGCTTGATAAAGGACAGAAATGGTATGGACCTAACAGAAGCAGAAGATATTAAGAGGTGGCAAGAATACCCAGAAAAACTGTACAGAAAAGATCTCCACAATGTGATCACTAATCTAGAGCGAGACATCTTGGAATGTGAAGTGAAGTGGGCCTTAGAAAGCATCACTACGAACAAAGCTAGTGGAGGTGATGGGATTCCAGTTGAGCTGTTTCAAATCCTGAAAGATGATGCTGTTAAAGTGCTGCATTCAATATGCCAGCAAATTTGGAAAACTCAGCAGTGGTCAAAGGACCGGAAAAGGTCAGTTTTCATTCCAATCCCAAAGAAAGGCAATGCCAAAGAATGCTCAAACTAGCGCACAATTGCACTAATCTCACATGCTAGTAAAATCATGCTCTAAATTCTCCAAGCCAGGCTTCAGCAATACGTGAACTGTGAACTCTCTGATGTTCAAGCTGGCTTTAGAAAAGGTAGGGGAACCAGAGATCAAATTGCCAAAGTCCTCTGGATCATGGAAAAAACCAAAGAGTTCCAGAAAAACATGTATTTCTGGTTTTTATTTATTTATTTATTTATTTATTTATTTATTTCTGACTATGCCAAAGTCTTGACTGTGTGGATCACAAGAAACTGGGGAAAATTCTTAAAGATATGGGAATACCAGACCATCTAACCTGCCTCTTGAGAAATCTGTATGCAGGTCAGGAAGCAACAGTTAAAACTGGACATGGCACAACAGACTGGTTACATATAGGAAAAGGAGTACGTGAAGGCAGTATATTTTCACCCTGCTTATTTATCTTCTATGCAAAGTACATCATGAGAAACGCTGGACTGCAAGAAGCACAAGCTGGAATCAAGATTGCTGGGAGAAACATCAATAACCTCAGATATGCAGATGACACCATCCTTATGGCAGAAAGTGAAGAGGAACTAAAAAGCCTCTTGATGAAACTGCAAGTGGAGAGTGAAGAAGTTGGCTTAAAGCTCAACATTCAGAAAACGGAGATCATAGCATTTAGTCCCATCAGTTCATGGGAAATAGATGGGAAAACAGTGTCAAACTTTATTTCTTTGGGCTCCAAAATCACTGCAGATGGTGACTACAGCCATGAAATTAAAAGACACTTACTCCTTGGAAGAAAAGTTTTGATCAACCTATTCAAAAGCATAGACATTACTTTGCCGACTAAGGTCTGTCTAGTCAAGGCTATGATTTTTCTAGTGGTCATGTATGGGTGTGAGAGTTGTACTATGAACAAGGGTGAGCACCAAAGAATTGATGCTTTTGAACTGTTCTGTTGGAGAAGACTCTTGAGAGTCTCTTGGACTGCAAGGAGATCCAACCAGTCCATTCTGAAGGAGATCAACCCTGGGATTTCTTAGGAAAAAATGATGCTAAAGCTGAAACTCCAGTACTTTGGCCACTTCATGAGAAGAGTTGACTCACTGGAAAGGATTCTAATGCGGGGAGGGATTTGGGGTAGGAGGAGAAGCGGGCAACCTGGGACGAGATGGCTGGACAGCATCACAGACTTGTTTGATGTGAGTCTGAATGAACCCCAGGAGATGGTGACGAACAGGGAGGCCTGGCTTGCTGCCGTTCATGGGGTCACAAAGAGTCGGACACGATTGAGCGACTGAACTGAACTGAAAGGTATCTTATATCGAGCAAAATAAGTTTAACATCAATTCAGTTCAGTCGTTCAGTCGTGTCTGACTAAAGGACACCACGGATTGCAGCATGCCAAGCCTCCCTGTCCATCACCAACTCCCACAGTCTGCCCAAATTCATGTCCATTGAGTCCGTGATGCCATCCAACCATCTCATCCTCTGTTGTCCCCTTCTTCTTCTGTCCTCAATTTTTTTCTGTTATCGGTGTCTTTTCAAATGATCAGCTCTTCACATCAGGTTGCCAAAGTATTGAAGTTTCAGCTTCAAAATCAGTCCTTCCAGTGAACACCCAGGACTTATCTCCTTTAGGATGGACTGGTTGGATTTCCTGGCAGACCCAGGGACTCTTAAGCGTCTTCTCAAACACTACAATTCAAAAGCATCACTTATGCAGTGCTCAGGTTGTTTTATAATCCAATTCTCACATCCATACATGACTACTGGTAAAACCATAGCCTTGATTACAGGGACCTTTGTTAACAAAGTAATGTCTCTGCTTTTTAATGTACTGTCTAGGTTGATCATAACTTCACATCCAAGGAGTAAACATCTTTTAATTCCATGGCTGTAGTCACCATCTTCAGTGATTTGGGAGCCCAAAACAAATAAAGTCAGCCATTGTTTCCACTGTTTCTGCATCATTTGCCATAAAGTGATGGGACCGGACGCTATGATCTTAGTTTTCTGAATGTTGAGCTTTAAGCCAACTTTTTCACTCTCCTCTTTCATTTTCATCAAAGGTTCTTTAGCTCTTCTTCACTTTCTGCCTTAAAGGTGGTGTCATATGCATATATGATGTTATTGATATATCTCCCAGCAATTTTGATTACAGCTTGTGCTTCATCTAGCCCAGCATTTCTCATGATGTACTCTGTATATAAGTTAACTAAACAGGGTGGTAATATACAGCCTTGATGTACTCCTTTTCCAATTTGGAACTAACTGGTTTGTCTAATTTGTTCCATGTATAGCTCTAACTTTTTCTTCCTGATCTGCATACAGGTTTCTGAAGAGACAGGCCAGGTGGTCTGGTATTCCCATCTCTTTCAGAATTTTCCACAGTTTATTGTGATCCATACAGTCAAAGGCTTTGGCATAGTCAATAAAGCACAAATATATATTTTTGTGGGTTTTTTTGTTTGTTTGTTTTGGAACTCTCTTGCTTTTTCAGTAATCCAGCACATGTGGGGAATTTGATTATTGGTTTCTCTGCCTTTTCTTGAACATCTGGAAGTTCATGGTTCATGTATTGATGAAGCCTGGCTTGGAGAATTTTGAGTATTACTTTACTAGCATGTGAGATGAGTGCAATTGTGTGGTAGTTTGAGCATTCTTTTGCATTGCCTTTCTTTGAGACTGGAATGAAAACTAACCTATTTCCAGTCCTGTGGCCACAGCTGAATTTTGCAAATTTCCTGACCTATTGAGTGCAGCACTTTAATAGCATTGACTTTTAGGATTTGAAATAGCTTCAACTGGAATTCCATCACCCCCAATAGCTTTGTTCATAGTGATACTTCCTAAGGCCCACTTGACTTCACACTCCAGGATATCTGGCTCTACGTGAGTGATCACATCATCCTGATTATCTTAGTCGTGAAGATCTTTTATGTATAGTTCTTCAGTGTATTCTTGCGACATCTTTTTAATATCTTCTGCTTCTGTTAGGTCCATTTCATTTCTGTCCTTATTGAACCCATGTTTGCATGAAATGCTTCCTTAGTATCTCTAGTTTACCTGAAGAAATCTCTAGTCTTTCCTATTCTATTATTTTCTTCTATTTCTTTGCATTGATCACTGAAGAAATATTTCCTATCTCTCCTTACTATTCTTTGAAACTCTGCATTCAAATGAGTATATCTTTCCTGTTCTTCTTTGGTTTTTGCTTCTATTCAGTGCTATTTGTAAGTCCTCCTCACGCAGCCATTTCTCTCTCTCTCTCTCTCTCTTTTTTTTTTTTTTTTTTGCTTTTCTTTTTTCTTGGGGATGGTCTTGATTCTTGTCTCCTGTACAGTGTCACAAACCTCCATCCATAGTTCATCAGACACTCTATCAGATCTTGTCCCTTAAATCTATTTTTCACTTCCTCTATATAATAATAAGGGATTTGATTTAAGTCATACCTGAATGGCCTAGTGGTTTTCCCCAGTAGATTTCTATTTAAGTCTGAATTTTGGCAATAAGGAATTCATGATCTGAGCCTCAGTATAGAGCTTCTCCATTGGAAAACATACTCAGAATTATTGTAACATGATTTTATTAATTCTAATTTAGAATCTGTGTATCCTATACATCCTTTCGTTTTACAAATTCTTATTGAGACAAAAGTCACATAAAAAAATTAACATTTAAGTGTATGATTCACATAGTATCTGCATAGGGAATTTCATAAGAGACAGACAAAAAGCAGTTTGATAATTGTCTGGAAAGAAGAAAGATACGAAGTGACTGCTTAATTGTCATACTGTTTTATTTGTTGTTATGAAAATATTTTTAGAGAAGTGATTTGCAAAATATGTCAGGAATACTAAGTGAATCACACACTTTGAGATGTTCATTTTATGATATCTTTTGTTTATCTTACATTGTATAAAACTTTTCTTTTTCAGGAGAGCAGAAGGCAACCTTCACACTGAGAAAAAACATTGAGCTGTTTGTGACCCAGTTTGGTTTTACTAAAGGAGTGCTAAAGTCTTAGGTCAACTTTACCAGTTATCATAACTTTGCTTTTAGTTCTCAAAATAGCAATAACTGAATTCCAGTTTATAGCTGAGCATATGAACCTGAAGATTTGGCAGCATATTTTTGTTCACCCTTCTGTGGTCATTTTTATTCTTCTCATTGCCCTGGAAAAGATAGTAAGTTATAGTTAAGTAAGAGTATTAGTCACTCAGTCGTGTCCAGCACTTTGTGACCTCATGGACTGTAGCCCTGTAGGCTCCTCTCTGTTCATGGAATTCTCCAGGCAAGAATGCTGGAGTGGGTAACCATTCCCTTCTCCAGGGGGGTTTTCTTTTTATCTTATGTATTTATTTATTTTAATTGAAGGCTAATTACTTTACAATATTGTATTGGGTTTTGCCATACACTGACATGAATCAGCCATGGGTGTACATGTGTTCACCATCCAGGTATCCTGCATTGCAGGATAGGCTCTTTACCATTTATGCTATCAGGGAAGCTCATAGAAAATGGGCTTCCTTATCCTGGGCCTCAGGCTGGAGTTATATATTTGAGAATACAAGTTCCAAGTAAGAAACTGGAGAGTGGGAGAAATAGATTCAGAATTTTCACTTCTATTGATTTCTTATTTCAGGTTACTTGGCTGATATAAACCTCTCTCTCTCTCTCCCCCTCTCTTCTTTGTTTTGATAATCACCCTCACCCCCTTATCCCTGGAGGACCAGGTGCACTAATGCTGGTTTCCTTTTATTGTGGATTTGGTGAGGGTCAGTTATCACCTTTCTTGTGAGACTTGGTTCTTGGTAAGGACCCAATGAAAAATCTGAGGTCTTATCCAGGCAAAAGAAAGTTTACTGAAGAAAGAACAGAAAGGGTACCTCAAGAGAGAAATGGACCAAACTAAGAGAGACACTCAGCCCAGCACGATGAGCTATGGGGGTTTTCAAGACAGGGCTTTTCAATATTCATCTAGGTGGGTGTGGACTGACAGTTTTGATTGACAGACTCTATTGAGCATGTTTTTCCTGTAATTCAATCTGTTATAATCAAATGTGTGTATGTATAGAATGTTTATTAACCTTTAGTGGGCTCCCGGCTGCCTAAGGTCACTTGAAGATAGTTGTGCATCAAAAGTGTATGTGCCAAAGTTGAGAAGTCCCTGTGGATAGTCTGTATCCACTGTGCATCTAGGGTGCAAGCTCTGGAGTTGGAAACATCTCTGTGATTATTTTGCAGCATATCTGTGAACTCTTCTGGGCCACACGGGGACATGTCTGGGGTGGGGTTTGGAGACCAATATGAATCTTTCTTGGCTAGGCCACATCTCTTTGCTCATGGCTAACTTCCCACCTAGCTTCATTTATCACAACTGTTTGTCATCTCTCCATCTCTCCTACCTTTCTTATATTAATATCAAGCATAGCACGAT
This sequence comes from Madoqua kirkii, assembly GCA_006408675.1. Lineage (NCBI taxonomy): Eukaryota > Metazoa > Chordata > Mammalia > Artiodactyla > Bovidae > Madoqua > Madoqua kirkii. The sequence continues at coordinate 10,649 of SJYC01092638.1, read as the reverse complement.
AGGCTGACACAGTGTCTTTGAAGTATACAGGGATTTTCTAATAGGAAAATTAAACCATCCCCCCAATGACATCACTATTAATAACTGAAAGTCATGTTAAAACAACATGAAAACAATTCACCTTATTATAGGTTTTGAAATATAAAGATAAATAAAGGATAATACCTAATGTTGTCGAGGATATAGAAAACAAATTAATTGGCTAAATTAGCTTACATTTCTGAATGCTAAAGATGAAACATTATACTTACTTTATAGAAGCGTTGTAAAGATTACATAAGTTATTACAAGTTAAGGATTTCACACAAAGGCTGGTATACAGAAAGCAAATAATAAATATTATATGTCATTACTATCCCTCTTTCTCCATTAAAGCCTAGCTTTGAAACATTGATTTTCAATCAAGGATTCATGTGAGATTCACCTGGTAAAATTTCAGTGATTATACATCCTGAGAACACAATTTAAGGGTCTCTGATTCAGTAGGTGTCGTATGAAGGTCTAGGTGTTGACTAATCTCCACAGAAAGTACTAATATCTACTCTTTACAATATTTCTTTTGTTACATGAGAAAATGTTTAAAATATAGCTAAGCAGAAGTAAATTATGATATTTATTGTCTAACTTAGACTATGTAGGTTTCTTGATAAACATTGAAAATTGAGAACTTATGCCAGTGACAATAAAAGGAATATCTCAAATAATAAAATCTTCAAATCAGAAAAAAATATTACTTTTGGCCTTTTTAGATTTGGGCAATATTTTTAATAGGATAATTCCAAATAGATAAAGAATCTTTCAGTATTAAAAAAAAAAAAAAAAAACCTCCAGCAAATGGCTGCAGAGTTACTGTTTATTAACTTGCATAGATGCAGATAATCTCTGATAATGAGTTACCAAAGGGAATTTGAAAGTTCACTATGACAGAACCTCTGTGTTTGCTCAGTTGCTCAATCATGTCCAATTGCTTATGATCTCATGGACTGGAGCCTGCCAAACTCCTCTGTCCATGAGATTTCCTGAGCAAGAATACTGGAGTGGGTTGTCATTTCTTTCTCCAGGGTATGTTCCTGATCAAGGGTCAAACCATAGCCTCCTGCTATACAGACAAACAGGTTCTTTACCACTGAGTCATCTGGGAAGTAAAAACTCTATAGAGCCAGCAGAAACAGACAATATCAGTGATGCATTGGTATCATGAAAATATTATTCTCATCCTGCAGTCCTTTTTTTTTTTAGTGAATTTGCATCTAGTTTGTACTGAATATTTTCTTTAAAATAGAAACAACTGACTCCAATGTACAAATTTACCAATGTAAAAAGTGTAAATCTGAAGCTGTTTAATTTATACATGTGAACAAATACAACTTGGAAACATTCTTTGTAAAATTAGAAAGGTGCAGTATCAGATTTGTTAGGTAGGGAGTTAGGCATGAGCAATGAGGGTGGCCTAGCTGAAAAAGATTCAGTTCAGTTCAGTTCACTCACTCAGTCATGTCTGACTTTTTGCAACCATATGCACTGCAACACACCAGGTTTCCCTGTCCACCACTGACTTCCAGACCCTATCTACACTCAGGTCCAATATTCAGTGATGCCATCCAACCATCTCATCCTCTCCCGTCTCCTTTTCCTCCTGCCCTCAATCTTTCCCAGCATCAGGGTCTTTTCAAATGAGTCAGCCTTTCACATCAGTTGACCAAAGTATCAGAGTTTCAGATTCAACATCAGTCCTTCCAATGAACACTCAGAAATGATCTGCTTTAGAATAGACTGGTTGGATCTTCTGGAAGTCCAAATGACTCTCAAGAGTCTTCTCAAACACCGCATTTCAAAAGCGTCAATTCTTCAGCTCAGCCTTCTTTATGGTCCAATTCTCATATCCATATGTGACTACTGAATATATTGCCTAGGTCGGTCATAACTTTCCTTCCAAGGAGTAAACGTCTTTTAATTTCATGGCTGCAGTCACCATCTGTAGTAATTTTGGAGCCCCAAATAGTGGAGTCAGCCACTGTTTCCTGATCTATTTGCCATGAAGAGACTGGACCGGATGCCATTATCTTCGTTTTTTTGAATATTGAACTTTAAGCCAACTTTTTCACTCTTCTCTTCCACTTTCATCAAGAGGCTCTTTAGTTCTTCTTCACTTTCTGCCCTAAGGGTAGTGTCATCTGCATATCTGTGTTTATTGATATATCACCCAGTACTCTTGATTCCAGCTTGTGCTTCTTCCAGCCCAGGGTTTCTCATGATGTGCTCTACATATAAGTTAAATAAGCAGGGTTACAATATACAGCCTTGAGGTACTCATTTTCCTAATTGAAGTCAGTCTGTTGTTCCATGTCTAGCTCTAACTTTTGCTTCCTGACTTTCCTACAGCTTTCTCAAGGGGCAGGTCAGGTGATCTAGTATTCCCATCTCTTTCACAATTTTCCACAGTTTATTGTGATCCACACAATCAAAGGCTTTGGCATAGTCCATAAAGCAGATAGATGTTTTTCTTAAACTCTCTTGCTTTTTCAGTGATCCAGCAGATGTTGCCAATTTGATCTTTTGTTCTTCTGTCTTTTCTAAACCCAGATTGGACATTTGGAATTTCACACATTAGGTATTGTTGACGCCTGGCTTGGAGAATTTTGAGCATCACTTTGCTAGCATGTGAAATGAGTGCAATTATTCAGCAGTTTGAGCATTCTTAAGCATTGCCTTTCTTAGGGACTGGAATGAAAACTGACCTTTACCACTCCAGTGGCCACTTCTAAGTTTTCCAAATTTGCTGGCATATTGAGTGCAGCACTTGCACAGCATCATCTTTTAGGATTTGAAATAGCTCAACTGGAATTCCATCACCTCCATTAACCTTGTTCATTGCAATGCTTTCAAGGCCCACTTGACTTCGCATTCCAGATGTATGGCTCTAGGTGAGTGATCACATCACTGTGATTATCTGGTTTATGAAGATTTTCTTTTTTTTTTTTTTTGGTACAGTTATTCTGTGTATTCTTGCCATTTCTTGTTAATATCTTCTGCTTCTGTTACATCCAAACCATATCTGTCCTTTATTGAGCCCGTCTTTGAATGAAATATTACCTTGGTATCTCTCTTTTCCTTGAGGAGATCTCTAGTGTTTCCCATTCTATTCTTTCCCATTCCAGGAGAAGGGAACAGTGACCCCCACACTAGGTGAGTGATCACATCACTGTGATTATCTGGTTTATGAAGATTTTCTTTTTTTTTTTTTTGGTACAGTTATTCTGTGTATTCTTGCCATTTCTTGTTAATATCTTCTGCTTCTGTTACATCCAAACCATATCTGTCCTTTATTGAGCCCGTCTTTGAATGAAATATTACCTTGGTATCTCTCTTTTCCTTGAGGAGATCTCTAGTGTTTCCCATTCTATTCTTTCCCATTCCAGGAGAAGGGAACAGTGACCCCCACAGGAGACTCATCTGTGGGTGTCCGGAAGTCTCCGGTGAAAGTGTCAGTCAGTGGCCACCGGCTGCAGGATTGGGGGCATGGACTGTAGCAGTAAATTCATGATATCTTTTGAAGGAGGAAACCATTATCTTCATTACCTCCACCATAGTTTGGCCCAAGGTAAATAGCAGGGAGGGAACACAGCCCCAGCCATCAACAGAAACTTAGTTTAAAGACTTACTGAGCATGGTCCTGCCCATCAGAGTAACACCTAGTATCACCTTCAGTACACAGTGTGGGTGGCTGCGACCTGCACACATAGTGCTGCTAAGAAGAGCTACCCCATGTCTGAGGCCAGGGGATGCAGCCAGGAGGAGCTACCCCTCATTGGAGGTCAGGGGCAGAAGCTGGGAGGACCCCATGCCCAAGGGGTGGTGGCCATGAGGAGTTACCCCATGTCCGAGGTCAGGGGCAGTGGCTGAGAGTGCCAGTCTGTGACAGCACAGGAGCAGCTGAGAGGAGATACCCCACGGCCAAGGCACTTGGAAGTGATCAAACAGGAGATGGCAAGAGTGAACATCAACATTTTAGGAACTGGTGAACTAAAATGGACTGAAATGGATGAATTTAACTCAGATGACCACTATATCTACTACTATGGGTAAAAATCCCTTAAAGAAAATGGAGTAGTCATCAGAGTCAACAAAAGACTCTGAAATGCAGAATTTTAATGCAGTCTAAAAACGACAGAGTAGTCTCTGTTTGTTTCCAAGGAAAACCATTCAATATCATGGAAACCAAAATCTATACCCTGACCAGTAATGCTGAAGAAACTGAAGTTGAATGGTACTATGAAGACCTACAAGACCTTCTAGAACTAGCAGCCAAACAAGATGTCCTTTTCATTATTTGGGACTGGAATGCAAAAATAGTAAGTCAAGAAACACCTGGAGTAACAGGTAAATTTGGCATTGGAGTACAGAATGAAGCAGGCCAAAGTCTTATACAGTTCTTCCAAGAGAATAAACTAGTCATAGCAAACTCCTATTTCAACAACATAAGAGAAGACACTACACATGGACGTAACCAACTGGCCAAAACTGAAATCAGATTGATTATATTATTTGCACTCAAAGATGGAGAAGCTCTATACAGTAAGCAAAAACAAGACTGGGAGCTGACTCTGGCTTGGATCATGAACTTCTTATTGTCAAATTTAGACTTCAATTGAAGAAAGTAGGGAAAATCATTAGATCATTCAGTTCAGTTCATTCCTTAAGTCATGTCTGACTCTTTGCGACCCCATGAATCGCAGCATGCCAGGCCTCCCTGTCCATCACCAACTCCTGGATTTCACTCAGAGTCACATCCTTTGAGTCAGTGATGCCATCCAACCTTCTCATCCTCAGTCTTCACCTTCTCCACCTTCCCCCAATCCCTCCCAGCATGAAAGTCTTTTCCAGTGAATCAATTCTTCACATGAGGTGGCCAAAGTACTGGAGTTTCATCTTTAGTATCATTCCTTCCAAAGAAATCTCAGGGCTGTTCTCATTCAGAATGGACTGGTTGGATCTCCTTGCAGTCCAAAAGACTCTCAAGAGTCTTCTCCAACACCACAGTTCAAAAGCATCAATTCTTCAGAGCTCAGCTTTCTTCACAGTCCAACTCTCACATCCATACATGACTACTGGAAAAGCCATAGCCTTGACAAGATTGACCTTAGTCGGCAAAATAATGTTTCTGCTTTTGAATATGCTATCTAGGTTGATCAAAACTTTTCTTCTGAGCAAGCGTCTTTTAATTTCATGGCTGCAGTCACCATCTGCAGTGATTTTGATGCCCCCCCAAAATAAAGTCTGACACTGTTTCCACTTTTTCCGCATCTATTTCCCGTGAAGTGATGTGACCGGATATCATGATCTTCGTTTTCTGAATGTTGAGCTTTACGCCAACCTTTTCACTCTCCTCTTTCACATTCATTAAGAGGTTTTTTAGTTCCTCTTAACTTTCTGCCATAATGGTGGTGTCATCTGCATATCTGAGGTTACTGATGTTTCTCCAGGAAATCTTGATTCCAGCTTATGTTTCTTGCAGTCTAGCGTTTTTCATGATGTACCCTGCATATAAGTTAAATAAGCAGGGTGACAACATACTGCCTTAACGTACTCGTTTTCCTATTTGGAACCAGTCTGTTGTTACATGTCCAGTTCTAACTGTTGCTTCCTGACCTGCAGGCAGATTTCTTAAGAGGCAGGTTAGGTGGTCTGGTATTCCCATCTCTCTCAGAATTTTCCACAGTTGACTGTGATCTCACAGTCAAAGGCTTTGGCAAAGTCAATAAATCAGAAATAGGTATTTTTTTCTAGAACTCTCTTGCTTTTCCCAGAGAACTAGACCATTCAGGTATGACCTAAATCAAATCCCTTATGATTAAGCAGTGGAAGTGAGAAATAGATTTAAGGGACTATATCTGATAGACAGAATGCCTGATGAACTATGAGCAGAGGTTCGTGACATTGTACAGGAGACAGGGATCAAGACCATTCCCCAGAAAAAGGAATACAAGAAGGTAAAATGGCTGTCTGGGGAAGCATTACAAATAGTTGAGAAAAGAACAGAAGCTAAAAGCAAAAGAGAAAAGGAAAGATAAATTCATTTGAATGCAGAGTTCCAAACAATAGCAAGGAGAGATAAGAAAGCTTTCCTCATTGATCAGTTAGAATAATCATTTCCAAATAAGAGAAGCCACATATGGAAAAAGTTTAAACAAAAGACTATGAACACAAATATAATTTAAAACAATAAGCTTAATTCTTCATGTTGAAAGTAATACAAGAAATATCTCCCCTTTATTTTTTCTTAGATAATTTACTTTCAGTTTAGTTCAGTCTCTCAGTCGTATCCGACTCTTTGCGACCCCATGAATTGCAGGGCGCCAGGCCTCCCTGTCCATCATCAACTCCTGGATTTCAGTCAGATTCCCTTCCATCGAGTCAGTAATGTCATCCAGTCATCTAATCTTCTGTCATTCCCTTCTCCTCCTGCCTCCAATCCCTTCCAGCATCAGAGTCTTTTCCAGTGAGTCAACTCTTCGCATGAGGTGGCCAAAGTACTGAAGTTTCAGCTTTAGCATCATTACTTTCAAAGAAATCCCAGGGTTGATCTCCTTCAGAATGGACTGGTTTAGAGACATGTAATTATTAAGTATTTTCTCCTCCTTTGAAATGGACACACATTCTTTTGAAATTAAACAAGCCTTTAGTCAGTTTTATCATGGCAAGTATAACTTTTCAGGGACACAGGAGCTATCTGACTGAAATGCAAATGTTAAGGAAGACAGCATCCTTACTTCTCAGTTCTATAGGAGGATAAGAACTTAATTTCAGTGGGCACCTTGCTTTGCGTTGCAAAAATACTTTCTGTGGTAAGTATATGAGATTTCCTCCCCTTTCTGGATAAAGCCAAGTAGCTAATACAGATAGTCACCTCAATTCCAGGTGTACCTAGGATGAACTATGTGTGACAAATGGTGCCCTCAAATCCTTTGACCTAAGGACTAGTCATTGTTTATCTTGAAACTAAATAATTAGTGAGTTGTATCTGTTTAGCTGAATAAAATGCTGAGATTTCTTTTATTTTTTCAACTTTTTAGCGGACTGCTAACAATTTCAAAACATGATTTCATCAAATACACATGAACAGCTTCAAAACATTTGGCTGACTGTGTGAAGGAGCAGAGATTTTTCAGCTTGTATCACTTAAGTGAGCTACAGCCTCTGACACTTGTCTCTGAAAGAAGAATGACTCCTCAGCATACTTTACCTAACCCTTACAAAATACAAATTTTAACTGTTATTTTAGTCATATTTCTGAATTCTAGCCTCAAGGAAATCCAGAAGAATCTATTTTAGTTTCTTAACCTGAGGGGGGAAAAATGTGGCAAATTTAAAGTGCTGGTTTTCCAAAAAACTTAAACAATGACCACAAACTTTCACTAATTGGCTCTAAAGTGAAGACATCTACTATTCTTTTGCACTGAGCTTTCCAAGAAAAAAAAATAGCAAAAATAAATACAACTGCAACAACAAAAATAAACTGGGCTAAAATACATATCTATGAATAAAATAAAATACTATATTTAATGCCATCTTCGATTTCTTTCTCCATTCTTATGAGCTGGAAGATAGAAACTGTAAAACAGTCTTGAGGCTCACATTTTGGGGTAGAACCATCCCATTAGCCCAGGATGACTTACTCTGGATGTCTATGTGCAGAATAAATGAGCTTTTACTTTATTGAAAGGCCATTGTAGCCCGGGTTCTTTTTATTACAACAGCATAGCCCATACTAATGGTTGTTTGGTGTTGCTATAACCCAAACTCTAAAATGCGTAGTGTTCATTGTTTAGACAGCATGAGGCAAGAAAGCAGCTGTCACCGGCTGAACAGGCAAAAAATAAAAATGGAAACTTTTTCAAGTTAGAATTATCCTCTGAAAGGAACTTACAGTATCCATACTTTCATATGATTTATTGAAAATAAATGATATCCAGAGATTAATAAACTTTAAAGCATTTGTATTAGCAAAGAAACTACAAATATGAGTTACAGAAGCCTGGGATTTAATGTTTGAAGTTTGTTCAGTACTCTCTACCAATAGCAACAGATGTGGGCTGTAAAGTTTATAAATCCCCAGGAAAATCTACTTTCTAACTTCCTCCTTAGATATTATCATATAGGATAAGACTATAAACTATAAGATGCACAAAGGAATTACTATAAAACAGCCACAGATGCAGTTGAAAGGGTTATCAGTGAACAACTCTCCTCCAGTCAATTCTGTCATGAGATCGAGTTAGAGGAGTGCAACATTCCAGGAACCCAGGCTTCAGAAGCCCCATGTGTCTCATGATACATCCAACAAAAAGATACAAAACAATGCATGGGTCCCCATACAAGTCAGGATGCAACCCTAAGTAAGCCATCACTCTCAGTTCTGTTGCTCAGCCGTGTCCGACTCTTTGCAACCCCATGAACTCCCTGCCCATCACCAAATATAGGACTTTACTCAAACTCATGTTCACTGAGTCAGTGGTATCATCCAACCATATCATCCTCTGTCATCCCCTTTTCTTCCCGCCCTCAATCTTTCCCAGCATCAGAGTATTTTCAAATGAGTCAGCTCATCGCATCAGGTGGCCAAAGTACTAAAGTTTCAGCTTCACCACCAGCCTTTCCAATGAACACCCAGGACTGATCTCCTTGAGGATCGACTGGTTGGATCTCCTTGCAGTTCAAGCGACTCTCAAGAGTCTTTTCCAACACCACAATTCAAAAGCATCAATTCTTCGGTACTCAGGTTTCTTTACAGTCCAATTCTCACATCCATGCATAACTACTGGAAACACCATAGCCTTGACAAGGAGGACTTTTGTTGACAAAGTAATGTCTCTGTTTTTGAATATGCTATCTAGATTGGTCATAACTTTGCTTCTAAGGAGTAAATTCCTTTTAATTTCATGGCTGCAGTCACCATATGTAGTGATTTTGTAACTCCCCAAAATAAAGTCAGTCACTGTTTCCCCATCTATTTGCCATGAAGTGATGGGATCAGATGCCATGATCTTTGTTTCCTGAATGTTGAGCTTTAAACCAACTTTCTCACTCTTCTCTTTCACTTCATCAAGAGACTTTTTAGTTCCTCTTCACTTTCTGCCCTAAGAGTGGTGTCATCTGCATATCTGAGGTTATTGATATATCTCCCAGGAATCTTGATTCCAGCTTGTGCTTCTTCCAGTCCAGCATTTCTCATGATGTAGTCTTCATATAAGTTAAATAAGCAGGGTGACAATATACAACCTTGATGCACTCCTCTTTCTATTTGGAACTAGTCTGTTGTTTCATGTCCAGTTCTAACTTTTGCTTCCTGGCCTATATACAGGTTTCTCAAGAGGCATGCCAGGTATTCTGGACTTCCCATCTCTTTCAGATTTTTCAGTTTGTTGTGATCTACACAGTCAAAGACTTTGGCATAGTTAATAAAGCAGAAATAGATGTTTTCCTGGAACTTTCTGGCTTTTCCAATGATCCAGAAAATGTTGGCAGTTTGATTTCTGATTCCCCTGCCTTTTCTAAAACCAGCTTGAACATCTGGAAGTTCATGATTTACATATTGCTGAAGCCTGGCTTGGAAAATTTTGAGCATTACTAGTATGTGAGATGAGTGCAATTGTGCTGTAGTTTGAGCATTCTTTGGCATTGTCTTTCTTTGGGGTTGGAATGAAAACTGAAAATTTTCAGTCCTGTGGCCACTGCTGAGTTTTCCAAGTTTGCTGACCTATTGAGTGCAGCACTTTCACAGTATCATCTTTTAAGATTTGAAATAGCTCAACTGGAATTCCATCACCTCTACTAGTTTTGTTCATAGCAGTGCTTCCTAAAGCCCACTTGACTTCACATTCTAAGATATCTGGCTCTAGATGAGTGATCACACCATTGTGATTAACTGTGTCATGTAGATCTGTTTTGTACAGTTTTTCTACATAATTTTGCCTTGTCTTCTTAATACCTTCTGCTTCTGTTAGGTCCATACCATTTCTATCCTTTATCGAGCCCATCTTTGAATGAAATGTCCCCTTGGTATCTTTAGTTTTCTTGAAGAGGTCTCTAGTCTCCCCTATTCTATTGTTCCCTCTATTTCTTTCCATTGATCTCTGAGGAAGCCTTTTTTTATCTCCCCTTGCTATTCTTTGGAATTCTGCATTCAAATGGGTATATCCTTCCATTTCTCCTTTGCTTTTTGCTTCTCTTCTTTTCTCAGATATTTGTAAAGCCTCTTCAGACAGCCATCTTGCTTTTTTGCATTTCTTTTTCTTTGGGATCGTCTTGATCCTTATCTCCTTTACAGTGTCACGAACCTCAGTTCATAGTTGATCAGGCACTCTGTCTATCAAATCTAGTCCCTCAAATCTATTTTTCACTTTCACTGTGTAATCATTAGGGATTTGATTTAGGCCATATCTATAATAGGTGACACGACTGAGCAACTGAACTGAACTCAACTGAATGATCTAATCATTTTCCCCACTTTCTTCAGTTTAAGTCTGAATTTGTCAGTTTGTCAATTAGTGGTTCATTATCTGAGTCACAGTCAGCCCCTGGTCTTGTTTCTGCTGATTGTATAGAGTTTCTGTATCTTTGGTTGCAAAGAATATAATCAATCTGATTTC
>SJYC01092637.1:0-16726 GCA_006408675.1 Madoqua kirkii | reverse complement strand
ACAGTCCAACTCTCACATCCATACATGACTACTGGAAAAGCCATAGCCTTGACAAGATTGACCTTAGTCGGCAAAATAATGTTTCTGCTTTTGAATATGCTATCTAGGTTGATCAAAACTTTTCTTCTGAGCAAGCGTCTTTTAATTTCATGGCTGCAGTCACCATCTGCAGTGATTTTGATGCCCCCCCAAAATAAAGTCTGACACTGTTTCCACTTTTTCCGCATCTATTTCCCGTGAAGTGATGTGACCGGATATCATGATCTTCGTTTTCTGAATGTTGAGCTTTACGCCAACCTTTTCACTCTCCTCTTTCACATTCATTAAGAGGTTTTTTAGTTCCTCTTAACTTTCTGCCATAATGGTGGTGTCATCTGCATATCTGAGGTTACTGATGTTTCTCCAGGAAATCTTGATTCCAGCTTATGTTTCTTGCAGTCTAGCGTTTTTCATGATGTACCCTGCATATAAGTTAAATAAGCAGGGTGACAACATACTGCCTTAACGTACTCGTTTTCCTATTTGGAACCAGTCTGTTGTTACATGTCCAGTTCTAACTGTTGCTTCCTGACCTGCAGGCAGATTTCTTAAGAGGCAGGTTAGGTGGTCTGGTATTCCCATCTCTCTCAGAATTTTCCACAGTTGACTGTGATCTCACAGTCAAAGGCTTTGGCAAAGTCAATAAATCAGAAATAGGTATTTTTTTCTAGAACTCTCTTGCTTTTCCCAGAGAACTAGACCATTCAGGTATGACCTAAATCAAATCCCTTATGATTAAGCAGTGGAAGTGAGAAATAGATTTAAGGGACTATATCTGATAGACAGAATGCCTGATGAACTATGAGCAGAGGTTCGTGACATTGTACAGGAGACAGGGATCAAGACCATTCCCCAGAAAAAGGAATACAAGAAGGTAAAATGGCTGTCTGGGGAAGCATTACAAATAGTTGAGAAAAGAACAGAAGCTAAAAGCAAAAGAGAAAAGGAAAGATAAATTCATTTGAATGCAGAGTTCCAAACAATAGCAAGGAGAGATAAGAAAGCTTTCCTCATTGATCAGTTAGAATAATCATTTCCAAATAAGAGAAGCCACATATGGAAAAAGTTTAAACAAAAGACTATGAACACAAATATAATTTAAAACAATAAGCTTAATTCTTCATGTTGAAAGTAATACAAGAAATATCTCCCCTTTATTTTTTCTTAGATAATTTACTTTCAGTTTAGTTCAGTCTCTCAGTCGTATCCGACTCTTTGCGACCCCATGAATTGCAGGGCGCCAGGCCTCCCTGTCCATCATCAACTCCTGGATTTCAGTCAGATTCCCTTCCATCGAGTCAGTAATGTCATCCAGTCATCTAATCTTCTGTCATTCCCTTCTCCTCCTGCCTCCAATCCCTTCCAGCATCAGAGTCTTTTCCAGTGAGTCAACTCTTCGCATGAGGTGGCCAAAGTACTGAAGTTTCAGCTTTAGCATCATTACTTTCAAAGAAATCCCAGGGTTGATCTCCTTCAGAATGGACTGGTTTAGAGACATGTAATTATTAAGTATTTTCTCCTCCTTTGAAATGGACACACATTCTTTTGAAATTAAACAAGCCTTTAGTCAGTTTTATCATGGCAAGTATAACTTTTCAGGGACACAGGAGCTATCTGACTGAAATGCAAATGTTAAGGAAGACAGCATCCTTACTTCTCAGTTCTATAGGAGGATAAGAACTTAATTTCAGTGGGCACCTTGCTTTGCGTTGCAAAAATACTTTCTGTGGTAAGTATATGAGATTTCCTCCCCTTTCTGGATAAAGCCAAGTAGCTAATACAGATAGTCACTCAATTCCAGGTGTACCTAGGATGAACTATGTGTGACAAATGGTGCCCTCAAATCCTTTGACCTAAGGACTAGTCATTGTTTATCTTGAAACTAAATAATTAGTGAGTTGTATCTGTTTAGCTGAATAAAATGCTGAGATTTCTTTTATTTTTTCAACTTTTTAGCGGACTGCTAACAATTTCAAAACATGATTTCATCAAATACACATGAACAGCTTCAAAACATTTGGCTGACTGTGTGAAGGAGCAGAGATTTTTCAGCTTGTATCACTTAAGTGAGCTACAGCCTCTGACACTTGTCTCTGAAAGAAGAATGACTCCTCAGCATACTTTACCTAACCCTTACAAAATACAAATTTTAACTGTTATTTTAGTCATATTTCTGAATTCTAGCCTCAAGGAAATCCAGAAGAATCTATTTTAGTTTCTTAACCTGAGGGGGGAAAAATGTGGCAAATTTAAAGTGCTGGTTTTCCAAAAAACTTAAACAATGACCACAAACTTTCACTAATTGGCTCTAAAGTGAAGACATCTACTATTCTTTTGCACTGAGCTTTCCAAGAAAAAAAAATAGCAAAAATAAATACAACTGCAACAACAAAAATAAACTGGGCTAAAATACATATCTATGAATAAAATAAAATACTATATTTAATGCCATCTTCGATTTCTTTCTCCATTCTTATGAGCTGGAAGATAGAAACTGTAAAACAGTCTTGAGGCTCACATTTTGGGGTAGAACCATCCCATTAGCCCAGGATGACTTACTCTGGATGTCTATGTGCAGAATAAATGAGCTTTTACTTTATTGAAAGGCCATTGTAGCCCGGGTTCTTTTTATTACAACAGCATAGCCCATACTAATGGTTGTTTGGTGTTGCTATAACCCAAACTCTAAAATGCGTAGTGTTCATTGTTTAGACAGCATGAGGCAAGAAAGCAGCTGTCACCGGCTGAACAGGCAAAAAATAAAAATGGAAACTTTTTCAAGTTAGAATTATCCTCTGAAAGGAACTTACAGTATCCATACTTTCATATGATTTATTGAAAATAAATGATATCCAGAGATTAATAAACTTTAAAGCATTTGTATTAGCAAAGAAACTACAAATATGAGTAACAGAAGCCTGGGATTTAATGTTTGAAGTTTGTTCAGTACTCTCTACCAATAGCAACAGATGTGGGCTGTAAAGTTTATAAATCCCCAGGAAAATCTACTTTCTAACTTCCTCCTTAGATATTATCATATAGGATAAGACTATAAACTATAAGATGCACAAAGGAATTACTATAAAACAGCCACAGATGCAGTTGAAAGGGTTATCAGTGAACAACTCTCCTCCAGTCAATTCTGTCATGAGATCGAGTTAGAGGAGTGCAACATTCCAGGAACCCAGGCTTCAGAAGCCCCATGTGTCTCATGATACATCCAACAAAAAGATACAAAACAATGCATGGGTCCCCATACAAGTCAGGATGCAACCCTAAGTAAGCCATCACTCTCAGTTCTGTTGCTCAGCCGTGTCCGACTCTTTGCAACCCCATGAACTCCCTGCCCATCACCAAATATAGGACTTTACTCAAACTCATGTTCACTGAGTCAGTGGTATCATCCAACCATATCATCCTCTGTCATCCCCTTTTCTTCCCGCCCTCAATCTTTCCCAGCATCAGAGTATTTTCAAATGAGTCAGCTCATCGCATCAGGTGGCCAAAGTACTAAAGTTTCAGCTTCACCACCAGCCTTTCCAATGAACACCCAGGACTGATCTCCTTGAGGATCGACTGGTTGGATCTCCTTGCAGTTCAAGCGACTCTCAAGAGTCTTTTCCAACACCACAATTCAAAAGCATCAATTCTTCGGTACTCAGGTTTCTTTACAGTCCAATTCTCACATCCATGCATAACTACTGGAAACACCATAGCCTTGACAAGGAGGACTTTTGTTGACAAAGTAATGTCTCTGTTTTTGAATATGCTATCTAGATTGGTCATAACTTTGCTTCTAAGGAGTAAATTCCTTTTAATTTCATGGCTGCAGTCACCATATGTAGTGATTTTGTAACTCCCCAAAATAAAGTCAGTCACTGTTTCCCCATCTATTTGCCATGAAGTGATGGGATCAGATGCCATGATCTTTGTTTCCTGAATGTTGAGCTTTAAACCAACTTTCTCACTCTTCTCTTTCACTTCATCAAGAGACTTTTTAGTTCCTCTTCACTTTCTGCCCTAAGAGTGGTGTCATCTGCATATCTGAGGTTATTGATATATCTCCCAGGAATCTTGATTCCAGCTTGTGCTTCTTCCAGTCCAGCATTTCTCATGATGTAGTCTTCATATAAGTTAAATAAGCAGGGTGACAATATACAACCTTGATGCACTCCTCTTTCTATTTGGAACTAGTCTGTTGTTTCATGTCCAGTTCTAACTTTTGCTTCCTGGCCTATATACAGGTTTCTCAAGAGGCATGCCAGGTATTCTGGACTTCCCATCTCTTTCAGATTTTTCAGTTTGTTGTGATCTACACAGTCAAAGACTTTGGCATAGTTAATAAAGCAGAAATAGATGTTTTCCTGGAACTTTCTGGCTTTTCCAATGATCCAGAAAATGTTGGCAGTTTGATTTCTGATTCCCCTGCCTTTTCTAAAACCAGCTTGAACATCTGGAAGTTCATGATTTACATATTGCTGAAGCCTGGCTTGGAAAATTTTGAGCATTACTAGTATGTGAGATGAGTGCAATTGTGCTGTAGTTTGAGCATTCTTTGGCATTGTCTTTCTTTGGGGTTGGAATGAAAACTGAAAATTTTCAGTCCTGTGGCCACTGCTGAGTTTTCCAAGTTTGCTGACCTATTGAGTGCAGCACTTTCACAGTATCATCTTTTAAGATTTGAAATAGCTCAACTGGAATTCCATCACCTCTACTAGTTTTGTTCATAGCAGTGCTTCCTAAAGCCCACTTGACTTCACATTCTAAGATATCTGGCTCTAGATGAGTGATCACACCATTGTGATTAACTGTGTCATGTAGATCTGTTTTGTACAGTTTTTCTACATAATTTTGCCTTGTCTTCTTAATACCTTCTGCTTCTGTTAGGTCCATACCATTTCTATCCTTTATCGAGCCCATCTTTGAATGAAATGTCCCCTTGGTATCTTTAGTTTTCTTGAAGAGGTCTCTAGTCTCCCCTATTCTATTGTTCCCTCTATTTCTTTCCATTGATCTCTGAGGAAGCCTTTTTTTATCTCCCCTTGCTATTCTTTGGAATTCTGCATTCAAATGGGTATATCCTTCCATTTCTCCTTTGCTTTTTGCTTCTCTTCTTTTCTCAGATATTTGTAAAGCCTCTTCAGACAGCCATCTTGCTTTTTTGCATTTCTTTTTCTTTGGGATCGTCTTGATCCTTATCTCCTTTACAGTGTCACGAACCTCAGTTCATAGTTGATCAGGCACTCTGTCTATCAAATCTAGTCCCTCAAATCTATTTTTCACTTTCACTGTGTAATCATTAGGGATTTGATTTAGGCCATATCTATAATAGGTGACACGACTGAGCAACTGAACTGAACTCAACTGAATGATCTAATCATTTTCCCCACTTTCTTCAGTTTAAGTCTGAATTTGTCAGTTTGTCAATTAGTGGTTCATTATCTGAGTCACAGTCAGCCCCTGGTCTTGTTTCTGCTGATTGTATAGAGTTTCTGTATCTTTGGTTGCAAAGAATATAATCAATCTGATTTCAATGTTGGCCATCTTGTGATATCTCTGTGTTGAGTCTTCTCTTGTGTTGTTGGAAGACGATGTTTGCTATGACCAGTGTGTCTCTTGGCAGAACCTATCAGCCTTTGGTCTGTTTCATTCTGTTCTCCAAGGCCATATTTGCCTGTTACTCCACTTGTTTCTTGGCTTCCTACATATTTTGGGGGTGTTAATTCTAGAAGGTCTTATAAGTCTTCTTAGAACCGTTCAACTTCAGCTTCTTCAGTGTTAATGGTTGGGCATTGATTCGGATTACTGTGATATTGAATGGTTTGCCTTGGAAATGAACAAAGATCATTTTGTTGTTTTGGCTATATATGTGTTCAAACAATTTAATTTTTTGTGTTTATGTTCTTATTAGAGGACATTGATTCTGCAGAAAGTGAAGAAGTGGAGACTAGAAGCACATCAAGGTTATTTCCGTATCTTTCCAGACAGCAAGAATTCATGAGTCTTCCATAACAACTTCTGGATAGTGATTATAAATTTCTTGTTTCTTTTTATATCCCTCTACATGTTCCTGTGGGTTTCCCTGGTGGTTCCAACGTTAAAGAATCCTCCTGCAGTGTGTGGGAGACCTCGTTTTAATCCTTGGGTTGAAAAGTCCCTTGGAGAAGGAAATGACAACCATTCCTGTATTCTTGCCTGGATAATCCCCATGGACTGAGGACCTTGGTGGGCTGCAGTCCACTGGGTCACAAAGAATCAGGCAAGACTAAATGGCTAAGCACTGTCCACATGTTCAAGGAATTGCTCACAAACTACTGCAGTATTCTCAACAGGTTCACAAGGCACTTACGGTACATTTAAAAATATTAAACAATTTATATTATTTTAATTTAAATATACATTATTGTCATTATACCTATAAAGTATAATACTATACATTTTGAAACTTTACAGATAATAAAAACCTAGAGTACAACACTTTGCATTGAAATGAGGAAACATATTTTCAAGTGTACTGGAACCAGTAACATTGTTTGGAATAAATCAAGGAACAAATATTATATTTTCTGGATGTTACCCAAGTAGAATATCTTCTTGATGTTTTTATCACTTCTTGCATTAAAGTCTTTCAAGAACAAATCTTAAGAATGTCAACTAAACCTTATAAAATAAGTAGACATAATTAGATGTGTATAAGAGACAGCCATAGCCTTGACAAGGAGGACTTTTGTTGACAAAGTAATGTCTCTGTTTTTGAATATGCTATCTAGATTGGTCATAACTTTGCTTCTAAGGAGTAAATTCCTTTTAATTTCATGGCTGCAGTCACCATATGTAGTGATTTTGTAACTCCCCAAAATAAAGTCAGTCACTGTTTCCCCATCTATTTGCCATGAAGTGATGGGACCAGATGCCATGATCTTTGTTTCCTGAATGTTGAGCTTTAAACCAACTTTCTCACTCTTCTCTTTCACTTCATCAAGAGACTTTTTAGTTCCTCTTCACTTTCTGCCCTAAGAGTGGTGTCATCTGCATATCTGAGGTTATTGATATATCTCCCAGGAATCTTGATTCCAGCTTGTGCTTCTTCCAGTCCAGCATTTCTCATGATGTAGTCTTCATATAAGTTAAATAAGCAGGGTGACAATATACAACCTTGATGCACTCCTCTTTCTATTTGGAACTAGTCTGTTGTTTCATGTCCAGTTCTAACTTTTGCTTCCTGGCCTATATACAGGTTTCTCAAGAGGCATGCCAGGTATTCTGGACTTCCCATCTCTTTCAGATTTTTCAGTTTGTTGTGATCTACACAGTCAAAGACTTTGGCATAGTTAATAAAGCAGAAATAGATGTTTTCCTGGAACTTTCTGGCTTTTCCAATGATCCAGAAAATGTTGGCAGTTTGATTTCTGATTCCCCTGCCTTTTCTAAAACCAGCTTGAACATCTGGAAGTTCATGATTTACATATTGCTGAAGCCTGGCTTGGAAAATTTTGAGCATTACTAGTATGTGAGATGAGTGCAATTGTGCTGTAGTTTGAGCATTCTTTGGCATTGTCTTTCTTTGGGGTTGGAATGAAAACTGAAAATTTTCAGTCCTGTGGCCACTGCTGAGTTTTCCAAGTTTGCTGACCTATTGAGTGCAGCACTTTCACAGTATCATCTTTTAAGATTTGAAATAGCTCAACTGGAATTCCATCACCTCTACTAGTTTTGTTCATAGCAGTGCTTCCTAAAGCCCACTTGACTTCACATTCTAAGATATCTGGCTCTAGATGAGTGATCACACCATTGTGATTAACTGTGTCATGTAGATCTGTTTTGTACAGTTTTTCTACATAATTTTGCCTTGTCTTCTTAATACCTTCTGCTTCTGTTAGGTCCATACCATTTCTATCCTTTATCGAGCCCATCTTTGAATGAAATGTCCCCTTGGTATCTTTAGTTTTCTTGAAGAGGTCTCTAGTCTCCCCTATTCTATTGTTCCCTCTATTTCTTTCCATTGATCTCTGAGGAAGCCTTTTTTTATCTCCCCTTGCTATTCTTTGGAATTCTGCATTCAAATGGGTATATCCTTCCATTTCTCCTTTGCTTTTTGCTTCTCTTCTTTTCTCAGATATTTGTAAAGCCTCTTCAGACAGCCATCTTGCTTTTTTGCATTTCTTTTTCTTTGGGATCGTCTTGATCCTTATCTCCTTTACAGTGTCACGAACCTCAGTTCATAGTTGATCAGGCACTCTGTCTATCAAATCTAGTCCCTCAAATCTATTTTTCACTTTCACTGTGTAATCATTAGGGATTTGATTTAGGCCATATCTATAATAGGTGACACGACTGAGCAACTGAACTGAACTCAACTGAATGATCTAATCATTTTCCCCACTTTCTTCAGTTTAAGTCTGAATTTGTCAGTTTGTCAATTAGTGGTTCATTATCTGAGTCACAGTCAGCCCCTGGTCTTGTTTCTGCTGATTGTATAGAGTTTCTGTATCTTTGGTTGCAAAGAATATAATCAATCTGATTTCAATGTTGGCCATCTTGTGATATCTCTGTGTTGAGTCTTCTCTTGTGTTGTTGGAAGACGATGTTTGCTATGACCAGTGTGTCTCTTGGCAGAACTCTATCAGCCTTTGGTCTGTTTCATTCTGTTCTCCAAGGCCATATTTGCCTGTTACTCCACTTGTTTCTTGGCTTCCTACATATTTTGGGGGTGTTAATTCTAGAAGGTCTTATAAGTCTTCTTAGAACCGTTCAACTTCAGCTTCTTCAGTGTTAATGGTTGGGCATTGATTCGGATTACTGTGATATTGAATGGTTTGCCTTGGAAATGAACAAAGATCATTTTGTTGTTTTGGCTATATATGTGTTCAAACAATTTAATTTTTTGTGTTTATGTTCTTATTAGAGGACATTGATTCTGCAGAAAGTGAAGAAGTGGAGACTAGAAGCACATCAAGGTTATTTCCGTATCTTTCCAGACAGCAAGAATTCATGAGTCTTCCATAACAACTTCTGGATAGTGATTATAAATTTCTTGTTTCTTTTTATATCCCTCTACATGTTCCTGTGGGTTTCCCTGGTGGTTCCAACGTTAAAGAATCCTCCTGCAGTGTGTGGGAGACCTCGTTTTAATCCTTGGGTTGAAAAGTCCCTTGGAGAAGGAAATGACAACCATTCCTGTATTCTTGCCTGGATAATCCCCATGGACTGAGGACCTTGGTGGGCTGCAGTCCACTGGGTCACAAAGAATCAGGCAAGACTAAATGGCTAAGCACTGTCCACATGTTCAAGGAATTGCTCACAAACTACTGCAGTATTCTCAACAGGTTCACAAGGCACTTACGGTACATTTAAAAATATTAAACAATTTATATTATTTTAATTTAAATATACATTATTGTCATTATACCTATAAAGTATAATACTATACATTTTGAAACTTTACAGATAATAAAAACCTAGAGTACAACACTTTGCATTGAAATGAGGAAACATATTTTCAAGTGTACTGGAACCAGTAACATTGTTTGGAATAAATCAAGGAACAAATATTATATTTTCTGGATGTTACCCAAGTAGAATATCTTCTTGATGTTTTTATCACTTCTTGCATTAAAGTCTTTCAAGAACAAATCTTAAGAATGTCAACTAAACCTTATAAAATAAGTAGACATAATTAGATGTGTATAAGAGACAGCCATAGCCTTGACAAGGAGGACTTTTGTTGACAAAGTAATGTCTCTGTTTTTGAATATGCTATCTAGATTGGTCATAACTTTGCTTCTAAGGAGTAAATTCCTTTTAATTTCATGGCTGCAGTCACCATATGTAGTGATTTTGTAACTCCCCAAAATAAAGTCAGTCACTGTTTCCCCATCTATTTGCCATGAAGTGATGGGACCAGATGCCATGATCTTTGTTTCCTGAATGTTGAGCTTTAAACCAACTTTCTCACTCTTCTCTTTCACTTCATCAAGAGACTTTTTAGTTCCTCTTCACTTTCTGCCCTAAGAGTGGTGTCATCTGCATATCTGAGGTTATTGATATATCTCCCAGGAATCTTGATTCCAGCTTGTGCTTCTTCCAGTCCAGCATTTCTCATGATGTAGTCTTCATATAAGTTAAATAAGCAGGGTGACAATATACAACCTTGATGCACTCCTCTTTCTATTTGGAACTAGTCTGTTGTTTCATGTCCAGTTCTAACTTTTGCTTCCTGGCCTATATACAGGTTTCTCAAGAGGCATGCCAGGTATTCTGGACTTCCCATCTCTTTCAGATTTTTCAGTTTGTTGTGATCTACACAGTCAAAGACTTTGGCATAGTTAATAAAGCAGAAATAGATGTTTTCCTGGAACTTTCTGGCTTTTCCAATGATCCAGAAAATGTTGGCAGTTTGATTTCTGATTCCCCTGCCTTTTCTAAAACCAGCTTGAACATCTGGAAGTTCATGATTTACATATTGCTGAAGCCTGGCTTGGAAAATTTTGAGCATTACTAGTATGTGAGATGAGTGCAATTGTGCTGTAGTTTGAGCATTCTTTGGCATTGTCTTTCTTTGGGGTTGGAATGAAAACTGAAAATTTTCAGTCCTGTGGCCACTGCTGAGTTTTCCAAGTTTGCTGACCTATTGAGTGCAGCACTTTCACAGTATCATCTTTTAAGATTTGAAATAGCTCAACTGGAATTCCATCACCTCTACTAGTTTTGTTCATAGCAGTGCTTCCTAAAGCCCACTTGACTTCACATTCTAAGATATCTGGCTCTAGATGAGTGATCACACCATTGTGATTAACTGTGTCATGTAGATCTGTTTTGTACAGTTTTTCTACATAATTTTGCCTTGTCTTCTTAATACCTTCTGCTTCTGTTAGGTCCATACCATTTCTATCCTTTATCGAGCCCATCTTTGAATGAAATGTCCCCTTGGTATCTTTAGTTTTCTTGAAGAGGTCTCTAGTCTCCCCTATTCTATTGTTCCCTCTATTTCTTTCCATTGATCTCTGAGGAAGCCTTTTTTTATCTCCCCTTGCTATTCTTTGGAATTCTGCATTCAAATGGGTATATCCTTCCATTTCTCCTTTGCTTTTTGCTTCTCTTCTTTTCTCAGATATTTGTAAAGCCTCTTCAGACAGCCATCTTGCTTTTTTGCATTTCTTTTTCTTTGGGATCGTCTTGATCCTTATCTCCTTTACAGTGTCACGAACCTCAGTTCATAGTTGATCAGGCACTCTGTCTATCAAATCTAGTCCCTCAAATCTATTTTTCACTTTCACTGTGTAATCATTAGGGATTTGATTTAGGCCATATCTATAATAGGTGACACGACTGAGCAACTGAACTGAACTCAACTGAATGATCTAATCATTTTCCCCACTTTCTTCAGTTTAAGTCTGAATTTGTCAGTTTGTCAATTAGTGGTTCATTATCTGAGTCACAGTCAGCCCCTGGTCTTGTTTCTGCTGATTGTATAGAGTTTCTGTATCTTTGGTTGCAAAGAATATAATCAATCTGATTTCAATGTTGGCCATCTTGTGATATCTCTGTGTTGAGTCTTCTCTTGTGTTGTTGGAAGACGATGTTTGCTATGACCAGTGTGTCTCTTGGCAGAACTCTATCAGCCTTTGGTCTGTTTCATTCTGTTCTCCAAGGCCATATTTGCCTGTTACTCCACTTGTTTCTTGGCTTCCTACATATTTTGGGGGTGTTAATTCTAGAAGGTCTTATAAGTCTTCTTAGAACCGTTCAACTTCAGCTTCTTCAGTGTTAATGGTTGGGCATTGATTCGGATTACTGTGATATTGAATGGTTTGCCTTGGAAATGAACAAAGATCATTTTGTTGTTTTGGCTATATATGTGTTCAAACAATTTAATTTTTTGTGTTTATGTTCTTATTAGAGGACATTGATTCTGCAGAAAGTGAAGAAGTGGAGACTAGAAGCACATCAAGGTTATTTCCGTATCTTTCCAGACAGCAAGAATTCATGAGTCTTCCATAACAACTTCTGGATAGTGATTATAAATTTCTTGTTTCTTTTTATATCCCTCTACATGTTCCTGTGGGTTTCCCTGGTGGTTCCAACGTTAAAGAATCCTCCTGCAGTGTGTGGGAGACCTCGTTTTAATCCTTGGGTTGAAAAGTCCCTTGGAGAAGGAAATGACAACCATTCCTGTATTCTTGCCTGGATAATCCCCATGGACTGAGGACCTTGGTGGGCTGCAGTCCACTGGGTCACAAAGAATCAGGCAAGACTAAATGGCTAAGCACTGTCCACATGTTCAAGGAATTGCTCACAAACTACTGCAGTATTCTCAACAGGTTCACAAGGCACTTACGGTACATTTAAAAATATTAAACAATTTATATTATTTTAATTTAAATATACATTATTGTCATTATACCTATAAAGTATAATACTATACATTTTGAAACTTTACAGATAATAAAAACCTAGAGTACAACACTTTGCATTGAAATGAGGAAACATATTTTCAAGTGTACTGGAACCAGTAACATTGTTTGGAATAAATCAAGGAACAAATATTATATTTTCTGGATGTTACCCAAGTAGAATATCTTCTTGATGTTTTTATCACTTCTTGCATTAAAGTCTTTCAAGAACAAATCTTAAGAATGTCAACTAAACCTTATAAAATAAGTAGACATAATTAGATGTGTATAAGAGACAGCCATAGCCTTGACAAGGAGGACTTTTGTTGACAAAGTAATGTCTCTGTTTTTGAATATGCTATCTAGATTGGTCATAACTTTGCTTCTAAGGAGTAAATTCCTTTTAATTTCATGGCTGCAGTCACCATATGTAGTGATTTTGTAACTCCCCAAAATAAAGTCAGTCACTGTTTCCCCATCTATTTGCCATGAAGTGATGGGACCAGATGCCATGATCTTTGTTTCCTGAATGTTGAGCTTTAAACCAACTTTCTCACTCTTCTCTTTCACTTCATCAAGAGACTTTTTAGTTCCTCTTCACTTTCTGCCCTAAGAGTGGTGTCATCTGCATATCTGAGGTTATTGATATATCTCCCAGGAATCTTGATTCCAGCTTGTGCTTCTTCCAGTCCAGCATTTCTCATGATGTAGTCTTCATATAAGTTAAATAAGCAGGGTGACAATATACAACCTTGATGCACTCCTCTTTCTATTTGGAACTAGTCTGTTGTTTCATGTCCAGTTCTAACTTTTGCTTCCTGGCCTATATACAGGTTTCTCAAGAGGCATGCCAGGTATTCTGGACTTCCCATCTCTTTCAGATTTTTCAGTTTGTTGTGATCTACACAGTCAAAGACTTTGGCATAGTTAATAAAGCAGAAATAGATGTTTTCCTGGAACTTTCTGGCTTTTCCAATGATCCAGAAAATGTTGGCAGTTTGATTTCTGATTCCCCTGCCTTTTCTAAAACCAGCTTGAACATCTGGAAGTTCATGATTTACATATTGCTGAAGCCTGGCTTGGAAAATTTTGAGCATTACTAGTATGTGAGATGAGTGCAATTGTGCTGTAGTTTGAGCATTCTTTGGCATTGTCTTTCTTTGGGGTTGGAATGAAAACTGAAAATTTTCAGTCCTGTGGCCACTGCTGAGTTTTCCAAGTTTGCTGACCTATTGAGTGCAGCACTTTCACAGTATCATCTTTTAAGATTTGAAATAGCTCAACTGGAATTCCATCACCTCTACTAGTTTTGTTCATAGCAGTGCTTCCTAAAGCCCACTTGACTTCACATTCTAAGATATCTGGCTCTAGATGAGTGATCACACCATTGTGATTAACTGTGTCATGTAGATCTGTTTTGTACAGTTTTTCTACATAATTTTGCCTTGTCTTCTTAATACCTTCTGCTTCTGTTAGGTCCATACCATTTCTATCCTTTATCGAGCCCATCTTTGAATGAAATGTCCCCTTGGTATCTTTAGTTTTCTTGAAGAGGTCTCTAGTCTCCCCTATTCTATTGTTCCCTCTATTTCTTTCCATTGATCTCTGAGGAAGCCTTTTTTTATCTCCCCTTGCTATTCTTTGGAATTCTGCATTCAAATGGGTATATCCTTCCATTTCTCCTTTGCTTTTTGCTTCTCTTCTTTTCTCAGATATTTGTAAAGCCTCTTCAGACAGCCATCTTGCTTTTTTGCATTTCTTTTTCTTTGGGATCGTCTTGATCCTTATCTCCTTTACAGTGTCACGAACCTCAGTTCATAGTTGATCAGGCACTCTGTCTATCAAATCTAGTCCCTCAAATCTATTTTTCACTTTCACTGTGTAATCATTAGGGATTTGATTTAGGCCATATCTATAATAGGTGACACGACTGAGCAACTGAACTGAACTCAACTGAATGATCTAATCATTTTCCCCACTTTCTTCAGTTTAAGTCTGAATTTGTCAGTTTGTCAATTAGTGGTTCATTATCTGAGTCACAGTCAGCCCCTGGTCTTGTTTCTGCTGATTGTATAGAGTTTCTGTATCTTTGGTTGCAAAGAATATAATCAATCTGATTTCAATGTTGGCCATCTTGTGATATCTCTGTGTTGAGTCTTCTCTTGTGTTGTTGGAAGACGATGTTTGCTATGACCAGTGTGTCTCTTGGCAGAACTCTATCAGCCTTTGGTCTGTTTCATTCTGTTCTCCAAGGCCATATTTGCCTGTTACTCCACTTGTTTCTTGGCTTCCTACATATTTTGGGGGTGTTAATTCTAGAAGGTCTTATAAGTCTTCTTAGAACCGTTCAACTTCAGCTTCTTCAGTGTTAATGGTTGGGCATTGATTCGGATTACTGTGATATTGAATGGTTTGCCTTGGAAATGAACAAAGATCATTTTGTTGTTTTGGCTATATATGTGTTCAAACAATTTAATTTTTTGTGTTTATGTTCTTATTAGAGGACATTGATTCTGCAGAAAGTGAAGAAGTGGAGACTAGAAGCACATCAAGGTTATTTCCGTATCTTTCCAGACAGCAAGAATTCATGAGTCTTCCATAACAACTTCTGGATAGTGATTATAAATTTCTTGTTTCTTTTTATATCCCTCTACATGTTCCTGTGGGTTTCCCTGGTGGTTCCAACGTTAAAGAATCCTCCTGCAGTGTGTGGGAGACCTCGTTTTAATCCTTGGGTTGAAAAGTCCCTTGGAGAAGGAAATGACAACCATTCCTGTATTCTTGCCTGGATAATCCCCATGGACTGAGGACCTTGGTGGGCTGCAGTCCACTGGGTCACAAAGAATCAGGCAAGACTAAATGGCTAAGCACTGTCCACATGTTCAAGGAATTGCTCACAAACTACTGCAGTATTCTCAACAGGTTCACAAGGCACTTACGGTACATTTAAAAATATTAAACAATTTATATTATTTTAATTTAAATATACATTATTGTCATTATACCTATAAAGTATAATACTATACATTTTGAAACTTTACAGATAATAAAAACCTAGAGTACAACACTTTGCATTGAAATGAGGAAACATATTTTCAAGTGTACTGGAACCAGTAACATTGTTTGGAATAAATCAAGGAACAAATATTATATTTTCTGGATGTTACCCAAGTAGAATATCTTCTTGATGTTTTTATCACTTCTTGCATTAAAGTCTTTCAAGAACAAATCTTAAGAATGTCAACTAAACCTTATAAAATAAGTAGACATAATTAGATGTGTATAAGAGACAGCCATAGCCTTGACAAGGAGGACTTTTGTTGACAAAGTAATGTCTCTGTTTTTGAATATGCTATCTAGATTGGTCATAACTTTGCTTCTAAGGAGTAAATTCCTTTTAATTTCATGGCTGCAGTCACCATATGTAGTGATTTTGTAACTCCCCAAAATAAAGTCAGTCACTGTTTCCCCATCTATTTGCCATGAAGTGATGGGACCAGATGCCATGATCTTTGTTTCCTGAATGTTGAGCTTTAAACCAACTTTCTCACTCTTCTCTTTCACTTCATCAAGAGACTTTTTAGTTCCTCTTCACTTTCTGCCCTAAGAGTGGTGTCATCTGCATATCTGAGGTTATTGATATATCTCCCAGGAATCTTGATTCCAGCTTGTGCTTCTTCCAGTCCAGCATTTCTCATGATGTAGTCTTCATATAAGTTAAATAAGCAGGGTGACAATATACAACCTTGATGCACTCCTCTTTCTATTTGGAACTAGTCTGTTGTTTCATGTCCAGTTCTAACTTTTGCTTCCTGGCCTATATACAGGTTTCTCAAGAGGCATGCCAGGTATTCTGGACTTCCCATCTCTTTCAGATTTTTCAGTTTGTTGTGATCTACACAGTCAAAGACTTTGGCATAGTTAATAAAGCAGAAATAGATGTTTTCCTGGAACTTTCTGGCTTTTCCAATGATCCAGAAAATGTTGGCAGTTTGATTTCTGATTCCCCTGCCTTTTCTAAAACCAGCTTGAACATCTGGAAGTTCATGATTTACATATTGCTGAAGCCTGGCTTGGAAAATTTTGAGCATTACTAGTATGTGAGATGAGTGCAATTGTGCTGTAGTTTGAGCATTCTTTGGCATTGTCTTTCTTTGGGGTTGGAATGAAAACTGAAAATTTTCAGTCCTGTGGCCACTGCTGAGTTTTCCAAGTTTGCTGACCTATTGAGTGCAGCACTTTCACAGTATCATCTTTTAAGATTTGAAATAGCTCAACTGGAATTCCATCACCTC
>SJYC01092635.1:0-21620 GCA_006408675.1 Madoqua kirkii | reverse complement strand
CCCACTACTGGACATACACACCGAGGAAACCAGAATTGAAAGAGACACGTGTACCCCAATGTTCATTGCAGAACTGTTTATAATAGCCAGGACATGCAAACAACCTAGATGTCCATCAGCAGATGAATGGATAAGAAAGCTGTGGTACATATATACAATGGCGTATTACTCAGCCTTTAAAAAGAATACATTTGAATCCGTTCTAATGAGATGGATGAAACTGGAGCCAATTATAGAGAGTGAAGTAAGCCAGAAAGAAAAACACCAATACAGTATACTGACACAAATATATGGAATTTAGAAAGATGGTAATGATGACCCTGTATGTGAGACAACAAAAGAGACACAGATGTGTACAATGGACTTTTGGACTCTGTGGGAGAGGGAGAGGGTGAGATGATTTGGGAGAATGGCATTGAAACATGTATACTATCATGTAAGAAATGAAGTGCCAGTTTATGTTTGATACAGGATACAGGATGCTTGGGGCTGGTGCATGGGGATGATCCAGAGAGATGATATGGGGTGGGAGGTGGGAGGGGGTTTCAGGATTGGGAGCACATGTACACATGTGGCTGATTCATGTCAAATTATGGCAAAACCAATACAGTATTGTAAAGTAGAATAGAATAAAATAAAATAAAAAACAAAATCAATGAGAAACTCTCGAAGCCAACTAGGTTGGGGCACACCTTATTTAGGGGAACAATGATAAGAATTACAGCAAACTTTTCATTTAAAAATCATGCAGTTAAGATTTGGAATAAACTTTTGACTGCTGTAAGAAAAGAAAAACCTAACTAAGATTTCTCTGTCCAGTAAAATTATCTTTCAAATAATAGATATTTTTCAGACAAAAAGTGTTAGAATTCTTTGCAAGCATATCTTACTTGTAAAAAATGTTTTTTTTTTAAGTCCTTTACACAGAAGAGAAAGTTATGTCAGAAACTTTGATCTACATAAAAAAGAGACAGTGTCAGAAAATGAAAGAAAAATATGTGTATTTTTCTTAGTCTTAACTGAGACAAAAGATAACTATCTTCTCAAAGCAATAATACAAATAGTGTATAGAACAGTCTTTTGGACTCTGTGAGAGAGAGAGAGGGTGGAATGATTTGGGAGAATGGCATTGAAACATGTATAATATCTTATATGAAATGAGTCACCAATCCAAGTTCAATGCATGGTACTGGATGCTTGGGGCTGATGCACTGAGATGACCCAGAGGGATGATACGAGGAGGGAAGAGGGAGGAGGGTTCAGGATGGGGAACACGTGTATACCTGTGGAAGATACATGTTGATGTATGGCAAAACCAACACAATATTGTAAAGTAATTAACCTCCAATTAAAATAAATAAATTTATATTAAAAAAAAATAAAAGACAGCTTCACCAAATAATGTGAAATGGCTTTCTATGTAGTTGTCTTTAAAGATTTTATACCAACATAGAGTGATTCCATTCCTGAGGCAGGGCAATGAATGTAGATTAGGACTCTCAGTTTAGATAAATGAATTTTATATATTTCCTGATGGCTATGGATTCTCTAAAGTCTTCACTGAATTAAAGGAATTTCCCAGATCTACCTATTTGAGCAATATTGTACTACTGCTTTACTGAAGATACTCTATGGTAATGATATTTGCCTTCAATGAGAGTTGATTTAAGAAGTTTTACCATTGTAAATCAATTTAAATTCAAGAATGCTTTAACAAATCACATTTATTACTTAAACACTATTCTTTTTAAAAGGACTTTTGAGGGAGATTATCTATTTCTTTATCTACCTATGGTGGATGCTGATTGTTAATTGGCCCATGAAATATCTATTCTCATCTTATACTAAGAGCATCCCAATTTGGGGGACATTATCTCTCCTTGCTGATGTTCATTCCAAATGGGACTACAAATGAAGCAACCATATTATATTCAAAGTGAAGTATGGACACACAGTCTACGAGAGCTGGACATTCTCTTGTGCAATTTTGAATCTTGAGCAGGGTGTAGGTTGGAATTTGTGTCAATGAAAGAAGTCTGGAGATAGAAAACTGGGCCTGATATGGTAGTTCCATAAATCCCAGGAACCAGATTCCTTCTCTTTTTTTCTGTCCTCACCAAAGGTCTTTCATTCTCCAGGTTGATTCAGCATGGTGTACAGATACTGCTCCAAGCATCCATTTGCATCTCATGTAGTATGAATGAAAAAGATCAGAAGGACAAAAAGTGTATACTAGGTAGCTAAGACAGAATTTTTTAAGGAGTTTTCCAAAATTTTCATTGTACTACTTCCACTGTCATTGAGGCTGAAGAAGGCCACCTGCCATATCAGTAAGCAAAGGATGTGTAGTCATGGAGCCATTAGCCACTGCAGTTGCCCCTGAGTGTTCACCCTGAGGTGATTCAGGGTATTAGGTAGTCAAAATAGAAAAAAGGAGTCCAAAATGGTGGTGGCTAAAAGACAAAGAAGGAAAAAGCCTTCAAAAACAGAACAAAGGAAGATCCAAGGACCAGAATGAGAACCTCAGGTGAAGCAAGTAGCCTTCCTTGCAGTCCAGTTTACATAGGGCAGGCTAAGAGGGAGAAGAAAAAACATAAAAACAGGAGCCAAAATTAAGCCAGTCTTCTATTCTCTTCACTTCTTTTTGCTGTGGTGAGATGGAACCAAGGAAATTACACACTGTCCGTACATCTCTTGTGCCATTTCTCAGATTTAACCTGGTTGAAACAACCTCAGCTAAGTCACTGTAAGGCAGAGACTGAACACAGCAGAAGCCCAACTCAGCAAAACCTCCTGTGGTGAAAGCTGAATGTGAAGAAAACCCAGTGCACTGAAAGCGACAAGAAGCCCAGGGAGCTGGAAACTGGGACACAAAAACAAACTCAGCTGAAAGCTCATGTGGCTTATTCTCAGATTCCAGAAAACCTTTCGTTGGAGTAGAAAGTTCTCTCTCCTATGGCTGGAAGGATGTATGGCTAACGAAATCTTAATTCCCTTACAGTCTCTCATTTTTGTTTCCTTAAAGCCCCTGTGAACAGGCAAGTGGCAGTAGGTTCAATTGAGAGACTCTGGAGAGGCTACACCCCCGTGTGTCCCAAAGGCTAGACTATCCTCTGTGCTCTAATAGCTGTTGCCCAAGAGGATGAGGGTTCTTCTGTCCTTAATCTCCTTTGTGCCATGGATCAGGTCAATGAAAACTGTGGGCACAGATCAGGTATTTAGCAGATTTTCTGGCAGGTTATGAAGGGAATTCCTCAGCATGTTTTCCCCACTGCTTTTTCCTCCCTTTCTTCAGCTCCTCTCTCCATCTATGACACTACTTATGAAGTATTGAGCAGGTTATCATCTTTTTATTTCTGAAAGTTGGTTTGAAACAGTGTACCTAACATCAGGACTCAAACCCATATGGCAACGACTCTGTGCTATGCTTATTCACTCAGTCATATCACTGAGTCATATCACCCAGTCATATCACTGGGACTTGAGCCCCAGCTAAAGCCCATGGTGCCTGGCTTGGGGACCTAATGAAGCTCAGGCTCTTTATGTCTCATTGCAAAAAATTCAGTGAAAGACACAGTTAGCAATGGCAACCCACTCCAGTACTCTTGTCTCGAAAATCCCATGGGTGGAAGAGTCTGGTAGGCTGCAGTCCATGGGATCGTGAAGAGTCAGACACGACTGAGCGACTTCAGTTTCACTTTTCACTTTTATGCATTAGAGGAGGAAATGGCAAACCACTCCAGTATTCTTGCCTGGAGAATCCCAGGGATGGGGTAGCCTGGTGGGCTGCTATTTATGGAGTCACACAGAGTTGGACATGACTGAAATAAGTTACCAGCAGCAGCAGCAGCAGAGAGAAGCACACTCCACAGGGTGTAGACCATCACAGAGGGCAAGTGCCATGGACTGTGGTGTGATTAGTTTTCACTGGCTGAGTGATTTCATATGCTAATGAGTGGAAGGATTATACCAACAACTGGGGAACCATCCACTCTTCGGTCTTTTGGTAGTAGTTTGTGTCTCAGTTGTGTCTGACTCTTTGCGACCCCATGGACTGTAACCTATCAGGTTCCCTCTTCCATGGGATTCTCCAGGCAAGAGTACTGGAGTGGGTTGCCATTTCCTTCTCCAGGGCTTCTTCCTAACCCAGGAATCGAACCCGGGTCTTCCACATTGCAGGCAGACGCTTTAACCTCTGAGCCACCAGGGAAACCTTTTGGTCTTTTGGTAGTGCCTTGGAACTGACAAGGTGCCTCTGGTTGTGTCACTTAGCTTGAAGATTGAGGATCAAGGTTTAGTTGACTTTGACTTGTCCTCTTGGACACATTTGATTTTAATCAGCTTATGTTATCTCCTTGGGCTATACCATTCTTTCAAAAGTTGTGCCCTGCCCCCCTTCCCTCCTGTTTCATGCTCTTTTCCTGAGCCCCACCTGGACCCACATTGTTGCCTCTACAATCATCTGGAAGGATAACCAGAAAATAGCTGGCCCTGTGGAAGGAAACAATCCCTCTAGTATCCAATCACTCTAGATATTCAGGCCTTCATCTTCTATGATTCCTACAACATGTGAGACAATAGAATCTCTCAGTGGACCCACTAGGGTGAGTGACAGGCACACAAGCCTGCTAGGAGTTCATCTGTTGGTGGCATCTCTTCAAGGAAAATTGGGCTTCCAGGAATAATGTCTGCCACTTTGGGAGTTAGTCTTGCAGGGCCAAACCCTTGCCACCTTTCTCCTAAAGTTAAAAACATACTCCACAATCAAATCTCCTCTCTACTTTTATGGAATATCTGGTCCATTGCCTCTTATCAATTTGTTCTTAAACCACTTACTAACTCCTACAACCAGGACCCTTCCCCTTGTAAGCAACATTGTTCCACCTCACTTATTACTAAAATACTCCTAATACCCCTAACAGGGCCAGATAACCCACTACTTTGTCATTATTTCTATTACCTAAAGTGGGTTTATGACAATGAAACGTCTACCATTGGAAACACCCTAAACTGCTCTTATGGAGGGAGGAAATTAGTGACTTACATTCCTTCAGAAATAAGAGAATAAAGCTTTGACTTTATCACCAGGTTCCCAGTCTCAGGGCGCAGGCTTAGGTTCCATGGCAATACAGTGGACAAACCAGCAATGAGTTAAGATTACAACTTCTTAATTCTACCCAGAACTGGTCAAGCTGGAGACCTTGAAAGCACACAATTCCAGTCTAGAGGTCCCAGGAGGTTGACCTGCCTAAGAATCTGGTCCTCAGAAATTTGTAATAGGCCTGGGTTCATAGGCCTCAATCTGCTCAGGAATCCACCAGTTCAGGAGTCCCAGGAGGTCAACATGCATTGACATGCCCAGAGACCCAATTCTCTGAGGGCTGACCTTTTTTTGACCTGCCCAGGGATTCAGTCTCCAGGAGGCTGTCACATCTCAGCCTACCTGGGGATATGTGCCCTTACCAGGAGATGTCTGGCTCTCAGTTGCCACAGTACTGAGTAGGATAAGCTTCAAAAAGACTTATGCGTAAGGATGTCTGCCCATAAAATAGGAGTCCTATTAGATCTTTCTTCAGCTTTTTCTTTTCCTCCCTATCATCACTGTCTTTCAGATAGGAAATAACCAATCCACTTCCCAACAGATGCCCTTAAGATGCATCCTTGATAACTGGAAGCTGTTCAGTCCTCTAATTTTAAGTATCTTATATGAAATGAGTCACCAATCCAAGTTCAATGCATGGTACTGGATGCTTGGGGCTGATGCACTGAGATGACCCAGAGGGATGATACGAGGAGGGAAGAGGGAGGAGGGTTCAGGATGGGGAACACGTGTATACCTGTGGAAGATACATGTTGATGTATGGCAAAACCAACACAATATTGTAAAGTAATTAACCTCCAATTAAAATAAATAAATTTATATTAAAAAAAAATAAAAGACAGCTTCACCAAATAATGTGAAATGGCTTTCTATGTAGTTGTCTTTAAAGATTTTATACCAACATAGAGTGATTCCATTCCTGAGGCAGGGCAATGAATGTAGATTAGGACTCTCAGTTTAGATAAATGAATTTTATATATTTCCTGATGGCTATGGATTCTCTAAAGTCTTCACTGAATTAAAGGAATTTCCCAGATCTACCTATTTGAGCAATATTGTACTACTGCTTTACTGAAGATACTCTATGGTAATGATATTTGCCTTCAATGAGAGTTGATTTAAGAAGTTTTACCATTGTAAATCAATTTAAATTCAAGAATGCTTTAACAAATCACATTTATTACTTAAACACTATTCTTTTTAAAAGGACTTTTGAGGGAGATTATCTATTTCTTTATCTACCTATGGTGGATGCTGATTGTTAATTGGCCCATGAAATATCTATTCTCATCTTATACTAAGAGCATCCCAATTTGGGGGACATTATCTCTCCTTGCTGATGTTCATTCCAAATGGGACTACAAATGAAGCAACCATATTATATTCAAAGTGAAGTATGGACACACAGTCTACGAGAGCTGGACATTCTCTTGTGCAATTTTGAATCTTGAGCAGGGTGTAGGTTGGAATTTGTGTCAATGAAAGAAGTCTGGAGATAGAAAACTGGGCCTGATATGGTAGTTCCATAAATCCCAGGAACCAGATTCCTTCTCTTTTTTTCTGTCCTCACCAAAGGTCTTTCATTCTCCAGGTTGATTCAGCATGGTGTACAGATACTGCTCCAAGCATCCATTTGCATCTCATGTAGTATGAATGAAAAAGATCAGAAGGACAAAAAGTGTATACTAGGTAGCTAAGACAGAATTTTTTAAGGAGTTTTCCAAAATTTTCATTGTACTACTTCCACTGTCATTGAGGCTGAAGAAGGCCACCTGCCATATCAGTAAGCAAAGGATGTTGTAGTCATGGAGCCATTAGCCACTGCAGTTGCCCCTGAGTGTTCACCCTGAGGTGATTCAGGGTATTAGGTAGTCAAAATAGAAAAAAGGAGTCCAAAATGGTGGTGGCTAAAAGACAAAGAAGGAAAAAGCCTTCAAAAACAGAACAAAGGAAGATCCAAGGACCAGAATGAGAACCTCAGGTGAAGCAAGTAGCCTTCCTTGCAGTCCAGTTTACATAGGGCAGGCTAAGAGGGAGAAGAAAAAACATAAAAACAGGAGCCAAAATTAAGCCAGTCTTCTATTCTCTTCACTTCTTTTTGCTGTGGTGAGATGGAACCAAGGAAATTACACACTGTCCGTACATCTCTTGTGCCATTTCTCAGATTTAACCTGGTTGAAACAACCTCAGCTAAGTCACTGTAAGGCAGAGACTGAACACAGCAGAAGCCCAACTCAGCAAAACCTCCTGTGGTGAAAGCTGAATGTGAAGAAAACCCAGTGCACTGAAAGCGACAAGAAGCCCAGGGAGCTGGAAACTGGGACACAAAAACAAACTCAGCTGAAAGCTCATGTGGCTTATTCTCAGATTCCAGAAAACCTTTCGTTGGAGTAGAAAGTTCTCTCTCCTATGGCTGGAAGGATGTATGGCTAACGAAATCTTAATTCCCTTACAGTCTCTCATTTTTGTTTCCTTAAAGCCCCTGTGAACAGGCAAGTGGCAGTAGGTTCAATTGAGAGACTCTGGAGAGGCTACACCCCCGTGTGTCCCAAAGGCTAGACTATCCTCTGTGCTCTAATAGCTGTTGCCCAAGAGGATGAGGGTTCTTCTGTCCTTAATCTCCTTTGTGCCATGGATCAGGTCAATGAAAACTGTGGGCACAGATCAGGTATTTAGCAGATTTTCTGGCAGGTTATGAAGGGAATTCCTCAGCATGTTTTCCCCACTGCTTTTTCCTCCCTTTCTTCAGCTCCTCTCTCCATCTATGACACTACTTATGAAGTATTGAGCAGGTTATCATCTTTTTATTTCTGAAAGTTGTGTTTGAAACAGTGTACCTAACATCAGGACTCAAACCCATATGGCAACGACTCTGTGCTATGCTTATTCACTCAGTCATATCACTGAGTCATATCACCCAGTCATATCACTGGGACTTGAGCCCCAGCTAAAGCCCATGGTGCCTGGCTTGGGGACCTAATGAAGCTCAGGCTCTTTATGTCTCATTGCAAAAAATTCAGTGAAAGACACAGTTAGCAATGGCAACCCACTCCAGTACTCTTGTCTCGAAAATCCCATGGGTGGAAGAGTCTGGTAGGCTGCAGTCCATGGGATCGTGAAGAGTCAGACACGACTGAGCGACTTCAGTTTCACTTTTCACTTTTATGCATTAGAGGAGGAAATGGCAAACCACTCCAGTATTCTTGCCTGGAGAATCCCAGGGATGGGGTAGCCTGGTGGGCTGCTATTTATGGAGTCACACAGAGTTGGACATGACTGAAATAAGTTACCAGCAGCAGCAGCAGCAGAGAGAAGCACACTCCACAGGGTGTAGACCATCACAGAGGGCAAGTGCCATGGACTGTGGTGTGATTAGTTTTCACTGGCTGAGTGATTTCATATGCTAATGAGTGGAAGGATTATACCAACAACTGGGGAACCATCCACTCTTCGGTCTTTTGGTAGTAGTTTGTGTCTCAGTTGTGTCTGACTCTTTGCGACCCCATGGACTGTAACCTATCAGGTTCCCTCTTCCATGGGATTCTCCAGGCAAGAGTACTGGAGTGGGTTGCCATTTCCTTCTCCAGGGCTTCTTCCTAACCCAGGAATCGAACCCGGGTCTTCCACATTGCAGGCAGACGCTTTAACCTCTGAGCCACCAGGGAAACCTTTTGGTCTTTTGGTAGTGCCTTGGAACTGACAAGGTGCCTCTGGTTGTGTCACTTAGCTTGAAGATTGAGGATCAAGGTTTAGTTGACTTTGACTTGTCCTCTTGGACACATTTGATTTTAATCAGCTTATGTTATCTCCTTGGGCTATACCATTCTTTCAAAAGTTGTGCCCTGCCCCCCTTCCCTCCTGTTTCATGCTCTTTTCCTGAGCCCCACCTGGACCCACATTGTTGCCTCTACAATCATCTGGAAGGATAACCAGAAAATAGCTGGCCCTGTGGAAGGAAACAATCCCTCTAGTATCCAATCACTCTAGATATTCAGGCCTTCATCTTCTATGATTCCTACAACATGTGAGACAATAGAATCTCTCAGTGGACCCACTAGGGTGAGTGACAGGCACACAATGCCTGCTAGGAGTTCATCTGTTGGTGGCATCTCTTCAAGGAAAATTGGGCTTCCAGGAATAATGTCTGCCACTTTGGGAGTTAGTCTTGCAGGGCCAAACCCTTGCCACCTTTCTCCTAAAGTTAAAAACATACTCCACAATCAAATCTCCTCTCTACTTTTATGGAATATCTGGTCCATTGCCTCTTATCAATTTGTTCTTAAACCACTTACTAACTCCTACAACCAGGACCCTTCCCCTTGTAAGCAACATTGTTCCACCTCACTTATTACTAAAATACTCCTAATACCCCTAACAGGGCCAGATAACCCACTACTTTGTCATTATTTCTATTACCTAAAGTGGGTTTATGACAATGAAACGTCTACCATTGGAAACACCCTAAACTGCTCTTATGGAGGGAGGAAATTAGTGACTTACATTCCTTCAGAAATAAGAGAATAAAGCTTTGACTTTATCACCAGGTTCCCAGTCTCAGGGCGCAGGCTTAGGTTCCATGGCAATACAGTGGACAAACCAGCAATGAGTTAAGATTACAACTTCTTAATTCTACCCAGAACTGGTCAAGCTGGAGACCTTGAAAGCACACAATTCCAGTCTAGAGGTCCCAGGAGGTTGACCTGCCTAAGAATCTGGTCCTCAGAAATTTGTAATAGGCCTGGGTTCATAGGCCTCAATCTGCTCAGGAATCCACCAGTTCAGGAGTCCCAGGAGGTCAACATGCATTGACATGCCCAGAGACCCAATTCTCTGAGGGCTGACCTTTTTTTGACCTGCCCAGGGATTCAGTCTCCAGGAGGCTGTCACATCTCAGCCTACCTGGGGATATGTGCCCTTACCAGGAGATGTCTGGCTCTCAGTTGCCACAGTACTGAGTAGGATAAGCTTCAAAAAGACTTATGCGTAAGGATGTCTGCCCATAAAATAGGAGTCCTATTAGATCTTTCTTCAGCTTTTTCTTTTCCTCCCTATCATCACTGTCTTTCAGATAGGAAATAACCAATCCACTTCCCAACAGATGTCCTTAAGATGCATCCTTGATAACTGGAAGCTGTTCAGTCCTCTAATTTTAAGAAGTCACTTAAAATTATTTTGTGCCACAGTGTGGCCATGATGTCTGGGTAACAAGGAACACTGGCCTGAAGATGGGCGTTTAAATTGCAATACCATCCTACAGCTGGACTTATTCTACAACCGACAAGGGAAATGAACCAAGATCCCCTATGTCCAAATTTTATTCCCACTAAGAGATATGAAGGGCTTCCCTAATGGCTCAGAGGTTAAAGCATCTGCCTCCAATGTGGGAGACCTGGGTTCGATCCCTGGGTCAGGAAGATACCCTGGAGAAAGAAATAGCAACCCATTCCGTTATTCTTGCCTGGAGAATCCCATGGACGGAGAAGCCTGGTAGGCTACAGTCCATGGGGTCGCAAAGAGTTAGACC
Source organism: Madoqua kirkii (assembly GCA_006408675.1). NCBI lineage: Eukaryota > Metazoa > Chordata > Mammalia > Artiodactyla > Bovidae > Madoqua > Madoqua kirkii. Next base: position 10,995 of record SJYC01092635.1, on the reverse strand, counting down.
CGACAGAGCAGCTTCACTCACTCTTCACTCAGAGATATGAAGGAACTGTCTTAGATGAGGGATTGCTGTATGCCCTAAAAGCCCTAAATTTGGCAGCCCAAATTTAGGTTGCCACCTAAATTTGCCACCATTTACTAGGCAAATAGTGCTAGGCACAGACAACCAAGAGAAGGACGCCCTCCATGAAGGTTCACTTGCCATGGCTCCCAAGTTGCCTGGTACTCCCTCCTTTTATCCAAGCATGCTCCCATATCCGGAAGCACCCCCTCCACAAAAGCCAACTCGAGTATGTTCCTTAGTTGAAGCTGGAGGAGAATTTAGACCAACCCAGGTTCATAGGCCCTTCTCTCTCTTAGAACTAAGACAGATCAAACAAGACTTGGGAAGTTATACAGATGATCCAGGCAAATAGATAGACGCATTCCAACACATTACTTTGGTCTTTGACTTAATGTGGAAGAACATCATGGCTACATTTAGTCAACCTTTATCTGACCCTGAGTATGCAAGGGTCTTAAAGGAAGCCCAAAGGTATCTACAGGGCTTCACATATCAAGTGATAAATACCCAGTGTGGGAAACTGCAACCCCCTCCTCATGTCTTAACTGGAATTACAATAAACCTGAGTACATCTGGGAAAAGGATCATTTTCTGATCTATCTAAAGGCAGGACTAAAAGCAGCAAAACAAAAAGTAGTCAGCTATGCCCAGATCTCAGCAATAAATCAGGAGGCCAATGAAAACCCCATTGCCTTTTTGGAAAGGCTAAATGAGGCCCTCCAAAAGTTTACCAATCTGAACTTAGAATCTGACAAGGAACAAGTGATTTTGGAAGACAAATTCCTGCCCCAGTTGCATCAGACATCAGAATAAAGTTACAACAGCTGTAGCAGCAGGACCCCACTGCCTCTTTAGATGAGATGGCCCAGAAAGCCATCAATAAATTTTATAACAGGAACAGGAGAGCGAAGCCAAGGCTCAGGAAAGGGAGAAAAGGAAAGAGACAAGGCATGCCCAGGTGCTAGCCACCCTTCAGGGAAGCCTTATAGTGAGTCCTTGAAGGACAGTTACGAGACAAATGCCTAATCTGTAGACAGACAGTATGTAAGGCCAAAGAGTATACAAACCATGGCAAGTCTCCTAAAATGGCTTGCTACAAATGCCATCAATTGGGACATTGGGTAGCAGCCTGCCCTTGGGACATAACAGCCTCAAGGTCAAGTGCCAAATCTTCCCTCACTATGGTTCAACATGACTGAAGCGGCCTGCTCAAGCCAGGCTGCCTATCACAGATAACCATCACGGGGCTAGAGCCAAGGGTACAACTGGATGTGGCAAGTAAGTCCAAGAATTTCTTGGTTGACACAGGGGCTAACCTCTCTGTCCTGACCTCTAGAGCCTTCTCCTCCCAAAACTGTACCATTTTGAGTGTTACAGGAAAAATAATTTTAAAAGATTCACATGAATACTTCTTTGTTGCTAGGATGGACAAATGTTTTCCCACCAATTTCTGGTGGCCCTGAGTGTCCTATTCCCTTACTGGGGAGAGATCCTTCCCTGCCTTCAAAATCTTGCAGCTATTGCAGTCCTGATAAAAGATGCTTTAAACCTCTGTCTTTGGAGCAAACTATTTTTATCAGCCACCAAGTGAAGCAACTCTTGAATGGGCAAGGCCATTTATTAATGTCTGATCAAAGGATCCTCAGATATCAAGTAGTGTTGATGGAAAATCCAGGCCTAACTATATCCCCTTATGAATTTCATAACAAAGCTACCCTTCTGCCTAACCCTTGAAGGATTTCTCTACTTTCACTTTTGCCTAGAAACTTTGGACCACTGGAAAAACCACAAGAGGGATTGTCAGAAGATCCTCCAATGAATCCTGTGGAAATCTGGTACACTGATGGAAACAACTTTGTTCAGGAAGGAAAAAAAAAAAAAAAAAGAGTTGAGTATTCAGTAGTCTCCAATTTTGTGACCGTAGAGGCTAAGCTTTTGTCCCCAGTTACTTCTGCCCAGTTACCTGAGCTCATAGCCTTGACTTGAGATTTAGAGCTGGGAAAAGGAAAAAAAGAGTAACCATTTACACTGACTCCAAGTATGTCTTTCTGGTGCTACATGCACATGTTGTAATTTGGAAAGAGGGAGGCTACTTGACCACCTGAGGGTCCCCAGACAAATATGCTGATCAAATTCTTAGGCTCTTGGAGGCAGCTCACAGTTTATCTTTCCACTGAGGTTTCAGTCTGCCACTGTAAAGGACACCAAAAAGAGAGCACAGAAGTGGCATGAGGGAACCAAGCAGCAGGTCAGGCAGCTAAGAGAGCTGCGCTACAGAAAAATGACCTAATAGGGGTTGCCACCTTAGTTCCACAGACTAATTTGACAGAAACTCCTTCATATACTGAAGGTGAGACTTTTAAAGCTAAGAGAAGGGTTTTCAAGAAAATTATTTTGGGTGGTTCCAAAAGGAGGGAATCCTTTCTCTACCTGAAAACCACCAGTGGATGTTGGTTAGCTCCTTATATGCTACCACTCATTTCAAGAAAAAAGGCCCTCCAAAGATTACTAAAAATGTCCTTCCAAATCACTATAAGACAACTAGGTCTCTTCTTGTTCTGCTTGCCCATTAAAAAACACCCAAGGAGCCTGAAGACCATAGCTGGCCCAGCTCATTTAATGAAGTGGGATCTACCCAGGGTAGGACTGGCAGATCTGGGACTTCACTCAGATGCCAGTTCCTGAAGGGCATTTTAGTCATTTGGAAGGACATATTAGTAATAATAAATATATTCACAGGATGGATTGAAGGCTTCCTCACCCAGACTAAAAAGACAGAGGAGGTAGTAAAAACAAACAAAACAAAACAAAAAACAATTCCTCTGTAAAATCATCCTGAGATTTGGTTTCCCTGGGTCATTAAAAAGAGTCAATGGGACATCATTTACTTCTAAAGTCACCCAAGGTCTCTCTAAAGCATTGGGCATTACCTATTATCTCTATTGTGCTTGAAGGTCTCAGTATTCAGGAAAAGTAGAAAGAGTCAACCGATTCTAAAATCAGCAATAAAAAAGACAATCCAGGAGAAATTTCTGGGAGGGAAAGAGGATTAACTACTAGCTCTCCTTCACACCCACGCTCAATATGCCAGCAAATTTCGAAAAATTCAGCAGGGGCCACAGGACTGGAAAAGGTCAGTTTCATTCCAATTCCAAAGAAAGGCAATGCCAAAGAATGCTCAAACTACTGCACAGTTGCACTCATCTCACATGCTAGTAAAGTAATGTTCAAAATTATCTAAGCCAGGCTTCAGCAATACATAAACCGTGAACACCCTGATGTTCAAGTTGGTTTTAGAAAAGGCAGAGGAACCAAAAACCAAATTGCCAACATCTGCTGAATCATGGAAAAAGCAAGAGAGTTCCAGAAAAACAACTATTTCTGCTTTATTGACTATGCCAAATCCTTTGACTGTGTGTATCACAAGAAACTGAAAAATTCTGAGAGATTGGGATGCCACCTAACCTGTCTCTTGAGAAATCTGTATGCAGGTGAGGAAGCAACAGTTAGAACTGCACATAGAACAACAGACTGGTTCCAAATAGGAAAAGGAGCATGTCAAGGCTGTATATTGTCACCCTGCATATTTAACTTATATGCAGAGTACATCATGAGAAATGCTGGACTGGAAGAAACACAAGCTGGAATCAAGATTGCCAGGAGAAATATCAATAACCTCAGATATGCAGATGACAACACCCATATGGCAGAAAGTGAAGAGGAGCTAAAAGGCCTCTTGATCAAAGTGAAAGAGGAGAGTGAAAAAGTTGACTTAAAGCTCAACATTCAGAAAACGAAGATCATGGCATGTGGTCCCATCACTTCATGGGAAATAGATAGGGAAACAGTGGAAACAGTGTCAGACTTTATTTTTTTGTGTGCTCCAAAATCACTGCAGATGGTGACTGTAGCCATGAAATTAGAAGACACTTACTCCTAGGAAGAAAAGTTATGACCAACCTAGATAGAATATTAAAAAGCAGAGACATTACTTTGCCAATGCCTCTTGATCAAAGTGAAAGAGGAGAGTGAAAAAGTTGACTTAAAGCTCAACATTCAGAAAACGAAGATCATGGCATGTGGTCCCATCACTTCATGGGAAATAGATAGGGAAACAGTGGAAACAGTGTCAGACTTTATTTTTTTGTGTGCTCCAAAATCACTGCAGATGGTGACTGTAGCCATGAAATTAGAAGACACTTACTCCTAGGAAGAAAAGTTATGACCAACCTAGATAGAATATTAAAAAGCAGAGACATTACTTTGCCAACTAAGTTCCTTCTAGTCAAGGCTATGGTTTTTCCTGTGGTCATGTATGGATGTGAGAGTTGGACTTTGAAGAAGGCTGGGAGCCAAAGAATTGATGCTTTTGAAGTGTGGTGTTGGAGAAGACTCTTGAGAGTCCCTGGACTGCAAGGAGATCCAACCAGTCCATTCTGAAGGAGATCAACCCTAGCATTTCTTTGGAAGTAATGATACTGAAGTTGAAACTCCAGTACCTTGGCTACCTCATGAGAAAAGTTGACTCATTGGGAAAAACTCTGATGCTGGGAGTGATTGGGGGCAGGAGGAGAAGGGGACAACCGAGGATGAGATGGCTGAGTGGCATCACCGACTCAATGGACGTGAGTCTGAGTGAACTCTGAGAGATGGTGATGAACAGGGAGGCCTGATGTGCTGTGATTCATGGGGTTGCAGAGTTGGACCTGACTGAGCAACTGAACACACATATTTTCCTTAAGTAACAGCTTGATCTTAGTCCTTATGAAATGCTATATGGGAGACCTTCTGTTTATTTCAATGACCTCTCCCTATATCCAGAGGCTCAGACACTCTGGTCTTATACCATGGCCATTAGACAATTCCAACAACATATATGCATGTGGGTGTCAACCAGGATCCAAAAGATTTTAAAAAGCCACCACTATATGCTCAAGGGACTCAATTCTCAATTAAAGTCTGGAAAGATGGGTCTTTAAAGGCTGAACATCAGTCCACATGGAAGGGTCCCTACTCTGTAATACTTGATACCCCCACAAGAGTAAAGCTACCAGGACATGACTCCTGGATTCACTACTCATGAGTCAAGCCATGGAAGAAAACAGAAATGACACTTAATACACCTGTGAGCCCTGGGAATTCTCAGATAATCAGGACTACAGATGAGTGCCATTCTAATTAACACTACCAAATTTAAGTTCTGGGGAAATGATTTCTCAGGATAGCTCTAAAGATCCTACACAGCTGGGCAGGGATTGTACTTTAAAATAGACAGGAGATAAACCTCCTGATCCCTGAAAAAGGAGGGAATTGAGCCATCTTGAATGAGACATGTTATTTCTGGGTAAAATGCCTCCATAAGTCATGATGGTGTGATCACTCACCTAGAGCCAGACATACTGGAATATGAAGTTAAGTGGGCCTCAGAAATCATTACTCTGAACAAAGCTAGTGGAGGTGATGGAATTCCAGGAGAGCTATTTCAAATCCTGAAAGATGATGCTGTGAAAGTGCTGCACTCAATATGCCAGCAAATTTGGAAAACTCAGCAGGGGTCACAAGACTGGAAAAGGTCAATTTTCATTCCAATCCAAAAGAAAGGCAAAGCCAAAAAATGTTCAAACTACCGCACAATTGCACTCATCTCACAATCTATAAAGTAATGCACAAAATTCCCAAAGTCAGGCTTCAGCAATACATGGACTGTGAAGTTCCAAATGTTTAAGATGGTTTTAGAAAAGACAGAGAAACCACAGCTAAAATTGCCAACATCTGCTGGAATATCAAAAAAGCAAGAGTTCCAAAAAAAAAGCCATCTATTTTTGCTTTATTGCCTATGCCAAAGAATTGACTGTGTGGATCACAATAAACTGTGGAAGATCTGAAAGAGATGGGGATACCAGACCACCTGATCTGCCTCTTGAGAAACCTGTATTCAAGTCAGGAAGCAACAGTTAGAACTGGACATGGAGCAAAAGACTGGTTCCAAATAGAAAAAGTAGTACGTCAAGGCTGTCACCTTGCTGATTTAACTTATATGCAGAGTACATCATGAGAAACGCTGGACTGGAAGAAGCACAAGCTGGAATCAAGCTTGCCGAGAGAAATATCAATAACCTCAGATATGCAGATGACACCACCCTTATGGCAGAAAGTGAAGAGGAACTAAAACACTTCATAATGAAAGTGAACTTGGAGAGTGAAAAAGTTGGCTTTAAGTTCAACATTCAGAAAATGAAGATCATGGCATCTGGTCCAGTCACTTCATGGGAAATAGATGGGGCAACAGAGGAAACAGTGTCAGATTTTATTTTGGGGGGCTCCAAAATCATTGCAGATGGTGACTGCAGCCATGAAACTAGAAGACGCTTACACCTTGGAAGGAAAGTTATGACCAACCTAGATAACATATTGAAAAGCAGAGATATAATTTTGCCAACAAATGTCAGTCTAGTCAAGGCTATGGTTTTTCCAGTAGTCATGTGTGGATGTGAGAGTTGGACTGTGAAGAAAGCTGAGCACTGAAAAATTGATGCTTTTTAACTGTGGTGTTGGAGAAGACTCTTGAGAGTCCCTTGGACTGCAAGGAGATCCAACTGATCTATTCTGAAAGAGATTAGCCCTGGAATTTCTTTGGAAGGAATGATGCTAAAGCTGTAACTCCAGTACAATGACTGCCTCATGCGAAGAGTTAACTCATTGGAAAAGACTCTGATGCTGGGAGGGATTGGGAGCAGGATGAGAAGGGGAACAACCGGAGATCAGATGGCTGGATGACATCAATGACTCAATGGACATGAGTTTGAGTGAAATCTAGAAGTTGGTGATGGACAGAGAGGCCTTTTGTGCTACAGTTCAAGCGGCCACAGAGTCAGACGCAACTGAGGGACTGAACTGAACTGAATTGAAGTTAAAGAGCTTCTCAGTCTTCAAGAAAAGGATTCAGATCCTACAGGATCTCAGAGAACAAGCAGGAGAATTCTCGAGATGGCTACAATCTCTCTGATGTATTCTCCTGAGAGGGAGAATTTGGAGTTGGATAATTCACTTCAGTTCAGTCCCTCAGTCATGTCCGACTATTTGCAACCCCATGAACTGTAACATGCCAGTCCTCCCTGTCCATCACCAGTTCCTGGAGTTCACCAAAACTCATGTCCATCAAGTGGGAGCGGCTATCCAGCTACCTTATCTTCTCTTCTTCCCTTGTCCTCCTGCCTCCAATCCCTCCCAGCATCAGAGTGTTTTCCAGTGAGTCAACTCTTCACATCAGGTGGCCAAATTACTGGAGTTTCAGCTTTATCATCATTCTTTCCAAAGAACACCAAAGACTGATTTCCTTTTGAATGGACTGATTGGATCTCATTGAAGTCCAAGGGACTCTCAAGAGTCTTCTCCAACACCACCACTCAAAAACATTAATTCTTTGGCACTCAATTTCTTCACAGTCCAACTTTCACATCCATACATGACCACTGGGCAGGGGGGTGGGGGTGGAGGAACATAGCCTTGAATAGATTGATCATTTTTGGCAAAGCAATGTCCCTGCTTTTCAATATGTTGTCTAGGTTGGTCATAACTTTCCTTCCAAGGAATAAGTGTCTTAATTTCATGGCTGTAGTTACCATCTGCAGTGATTTTGGAGCACCAAAAAAAAAAAAAAAATCTGACACTGTTTCCCCATCTATTTTTTAATGAAGTGACAGGACAGATGCCACGATCTTAGTTTTCTGAATGTTAAGCTTTAAGCCAACATTTACTGTCTCCTTCTTCACTTTAATCAAGAGGCTTTTTAGTTCCTCTTCACTTTCTGCCATAAGGGTGGTGTCATCTGTATATCTCAGGTTACTGATATTTCTCCCGTCAACCTTGATTCCAGCTTGTTCTTCTAGTTCAGCATTTCTCATGATGTACTCTGCATATAAGTTAAATCAGCAGGGTGACAATATACAGCCTTGATGCACTCCTTTTCCTATTTGGAACCAGTCTGCTGTTCCATGTCCAGTTCTAACTGTTGATTCCTGACCTGCATATAGGTTTCTCAAGAAGCAGGTCAAGTGATCTGGTATTCCCATCTCTTTCAGAATTTTTCACAGTTTATTGTGATCCACAGAGTCAAAGGCTTTGGCATAGTCAATAAAGCAAAAATATAAGTTTTCCTAGAACTCTCTTCTTTTTCCGTGATCCAGCAGATGTTGGAAATTTAACCTCTGGCTCCTCTGCCTTTTCTAAATCCAGCTTGAACATCTGGAAGTTCAAAGTTCACATATTGCTGAAGCCTGACTTGGAGAGTTTTAAACATTACTTTACTATCATGAGAGATGAGTGCAATTGTGTGGTAGTTTAAGCATCCTTTGGCATTGCCTTACTTTGGGATTGGAATGAAAATTGACATTTTCCAGTCAATTGGCCACTGCTAAGTTTTACAAATTTGCTGGCATATTGAGTGCAGCACTTTCACAGCATCATCTTTCAGGATTTGAAATAGCTCTACTGGCATTCCATCACTTCCACTAGCTGTGTTCATAGTGATGCTTTCTAAGGCCCACTTGACTTCACATTCCAAGATATCTGGTTCTAGTTGAGTGAACACAGCATTGTGATTGTCTGGGTCATGAGGATCTTTTTTGTACAGTTTTCTGTGTATTCTTGCCACTTCTTCTTAATATCTTCTGCTTCTATTAGGACCATACCATTTCTGTCCTTTATCGAGCTCATCTTTGCAAGAAATGTTCCCTTGGTATCTCTAATTTTCTTGAAGTGATCTATAGTCTTTCCCACTCTGTTGTTTTCCTCTGTTTCCCTGCATTGATCACTGAAGAAGGCTTTCTTATCTCATTGCTATTCTTTCTAACTCTGCATTCAGATGCTTATATCTTTTCTTTTCTCCTTTGCTTTTTGCTTCTCTTCTTTTCACAGCTATTTGTAAGACCTCTTCAGACAGCCATTTTGCTTTTTTTGCATTTCTTTCCATGAGGATGATCTTTATCCCTGTCTCCTGTACAATGTCATCAACTTCTGTCCGTAGTTCATCAGGCCCTCTGTCTATAAGATCTAGCCCCTTAAATATATTCCTCACTTCCACTGTATAATCATAAAGAATTTGAATTAGGTCATAGTTGAATGGATTAGTCATTTCCCCTACTTTTTTCAACTTAAGTCTGAATTTGGCAATAAGGAGTTCATGATCTGAGCCATAGTCAGCTCCTAGTCTTGTTTTTGCTGACTGTATAGAGCTTCTCCATCTTTGGCTGCAAAGAATATAATTAGTCTGATTTTGGTATTTACCATCTGGCGATGTCCATGTGTAGAGTCTTCTCTTTTGTTGTTGGAGGAGGGTGTTTCTATGATGAGTGTGTTCTCTTGGAAAAACTATATTAGCCTTTGCCCTGCTTAATCCCATATTCCAAAGCCAAAATTGCCTGTTACCCCATCTTTTTCTCATTTCCCACTTTTGCATTCAGGAATTGGTTAATGTCCATACTAATCTTTTTTATCATTGTATTAATGCTGCTTATGATATCTCTCTGTATTATTAATTTTCTAACCCATTTTTTTTTCTGCCCAGGTTAACATGCTACAACATGAAGTGCCAGTCCAATAAGGATATGTAAAACTACAGCCAACCATGGAAAATACCCCTCACCCTTACATGGGCAGTGCTCTAAGGACTCTGAGGCTTGAGACTAGCAAGAAGAGGAGGCCCAATGCCCCTCACCATCCTAGTTCAGCAGGAAGTAGCCAAAGAGTCCTCAATGTCCCTATATCCAAATAATTGACCTCATAACTTTTGACGGGGAATGTGAAGTAGTTAAAATAGGAAAAAAGGAATCCAGCATGGTGATGCTAAAAGCCTTGGAAAACAGAACAAAGCAATACCCAAGGACCAGAGGGAGAACCTCAGGAGAAACAATTAACCCTCCTGGCTAGTCCAAATTAAAATGAGCAGATTCAGAGGAAGGAGAAAAAACATGTAAAAAGAGGAGCCATTTAAAAACAAATATATATATCAGTTCAATTCAGTCACTCAGTTGTGTCCGACTCTTTGCGATCCCAGGAATCGCAGCACACCAGGCCTCCCGGTCCATCACCAACTCCCGGAGTTCACTCAGACTCACATCCTTCCAATCAGTGATGCCATCCAGCCATCTCATCCTCTGTCATTCCCTTCTCCTCCTGTCCCCAATCACTCCCAGCATCAGAGTCTTTTCCAATAAGTCAACTGTTCGCATAAGGTGGCCAAAGTACTGGGGTTTCAGCTTTAGCATCATCCCTCCAAAGAAATGCCAGGGCTGATCTCCTTCAGAATGGACTGGTTGGATTTCCTTGCAGTCCAAGGGACTCTCAAGAGACTTTTCCAACACCATAGTTCTAAAGCATCAATTCTTTGGTGCTCAGCCTTCTTCACAGTCCAACTCTCATATCCATACATGATCACAGGAAAAACCATAGACTTGACTAGATGGATCTTTGTTGGCAAAGTAATGTCTCTGCTTTTGAATATACTATCTATGTTGGTCATAACTTTTCTTCTAAGGAGTAAGTGTCTTTTAATTTCATGGCTGCAATGACCATCTGCACTGATTTTGGAGCACAAAAAATGAAATCTGACACTGTTTCCACAGTCTCCCCATCTAATTCCCATGAAGTGATGGGACCAGATGCCATGATCTTCGTTTTCTGAATGTTGAGCTTTAAGTCAACTTTTTCACTCTTCGCTTTCATTTCATCAAGAGGCTTTTTAGCTCCTCTTCACTTTCTGCCATAAGGATGGTGTCATCTGCATATCTGAGGTTATTGATATTTCTCCTGGCAATCTTGATTCCAGATTGTGTTTCTTCCAGTCCAGTGTTTCTCATGATATACTCTGAATATAAGTTAAGTAAGCAGGGTGACAATATACAGCCTTGACATACTCCTTTTCCTATTTGGAACCAG